>JACSZP010014676.1:0-14531 GCA_016161895.1 Pinna nobilis | reverse complement strand
CATCTATGGTATTCCCATAATTGTTGACACTGACAGTCCACCCCCAATATTTTTTGATCCCCCTCAAAAAATCAAAAATAAAGTTTGTGATGGGTAGTACTCATCAAGGTCTATCTACATGTGTAGTTTCAAAGTGATATGACTTATGGTATTCCCAAAATTGTTGACACTGACAGTCTACCCCCCTCCCCCTCATTAATTTTTTATCCCTCCCCCAAAAATCAAAAGTAAAGGTTGTGTTGGGTAGCACTCATCAAGGTCTATCTGCATGTGAAGTTTCAAAGAGATATGACCTATAGTCTTCCCACATTGGATCTAACCACAAGAGCTAAACCAAATTGTTCACGCAGACGGACAGACAGACAAACGTGTGACACAGGACTTCTGTTTTTACTGTCTTCTCCGTAGGACAGGGACAGACAACTGCAGTGCGGCAAGATTCAAATCCTCGACGTTGTGATCAGAAAGAGAACATGCGTGTGGTAAACCCAGGCAGAGCTAGGCCCTTGAGCCTAAACCCAGGCAGGGTTAGGCCCTTGAGCCTAACGTCTGGACTTTTGGCTCAATGGTTAAACACTTGTCTCTTAATCTTGGCTTCGCAGGTTCAATCCCCATTCAGGGCTGCAACACTGGCATCGTCAGTACAATGGATTTTTTGCCCTCTCTTGATGATGACTATCTTTTCCTTCCTACATGGATCACTCACATTGGTGGTAGCTTCCAATTAAGTCTGAAGATTATGGATCACTCGTGCGGGTGATAGCGTAAGTCGTAACCAGAGATGGATCTTAAGATTAAGATGGCATGGAATGTGGTAAACCTAGGCAGTGTTAGGCCCTTGAGCCTTACGTCCAGACTTTTGGCCTCAATGTTTAAACCCTAGTCTCTTAATCCTGGGGTCGCGAGTTCAATCCCCGGTCAGGGCTACAACAACGCTACCCCTTAAGTCACGGCGGCCCCGCACACGAAAGGTCCCATATGATATGACAGTAGATAGTCCTTTCATTTACGCCACCTTGAAGTGACTACGTTGTTGGCGCTGACTTTTCATGAGTAAAACTATGAAGGATACATAACGAGGATTATGACTGGGGGAGAAGTAAACGGCAGCATAATGACTAAGAAAATTGTGCCCGACAGAATCCCAAAGAGATTAATGTAAGTATAAATCAAGGAAGATTATGGTGAATATCGAATTTTAAATCCTCGTTACCGAAAGCGTCTGGTACAAGATTCATTCTGATACTCATAATAACATCTTGTCATAATTCTTTTTCCTGTAGGTGCCGAATCATGGAATTGTCGTACATTTGTCTTGTGCCAAGTTGTGGGAAGGGCTTGCCAAGTTATACTAAAATGCTTCATAATATTTCTGCCTTAGGTATCTTTGAAGCAATAATTAATCAAAGGGGTGTGCAAGAATACTGCACTCTATCCTGTCATCATTTCAAAATGTACCTGTATGTCAAAATTAATCAGATCTGTATCATCTTTAGAGGCGTTTATACTCAGGTCTGCCATTTTGATAGATATACTGTGTAAAACCGATACCGGAGGCAACCCGAAAAGCCGGAAATAAACTACGCATACATATTGTGCCCCAATAATGTCCCTGTATAGGCGTACGAGAAACTTTTACCTGTACATACTATAATAAAGCAGACTTGACAACCCCAAAAAAAATCTTTGGGGAGATTTTTTCAATCTTACGGGGAGACTCTAAGTCTTTAGAAATTCTACTAAGAACAAATAGGAAAAGTTAAGTTTTTAATGGGGGAGACATATCAGCCTTATGCGACTTGTCATTAGAAATTGTCAAAAAATTATATAAAAAAGTTAATCTCCTTATTTATAGGGGAAACTTGGCAAGTATGACAAAGAATCTGGATTGAGTTTTGGCTTATTTGATCATTTAAGGAGATGGTGGACAGTTAAAGTATATTCTGGTATTATTTGACTAAACAGGAAAGAGCTATGGTAAGCAGCCCGGAAGTTATCGGGTAGATAAATTCGGGCTGACGATCAGTTTAGGCTTTAGCCCGGGCTCATCCGGTTTCGGAATAATATGGTTCTTTTCATATGGAGAGCTGAGTGCTCAAGATTGGTACAAATGATTTTGCCCGATACTCGATGCACATGTATGGTAAATTGAAGATGCACCCCGTAAGGTATAATGTAAGGGGTGAACTTGTAGAGGATACCAATTAGGGGCATTCCAAATTCAATAAGTCAACGGCAGACAACACCGTGGCCAAAACAATAAGGAGACAACACTACAAGCAAAAATACACAAATACACTTATAAGTGTAAATAGAGTAACACGAACCCCACCAAAACCGGGGAGGGGGTGACTGAGTTCAGGTGCTCCGGAAGGGTTTAAGCAACTCCTGCTCCACGCGCGGCACCCGTCGTGTCACCTATATGTCGAGTCCGAGAAAATGTTAAGTTCGGTATAGCCATAAACGGTAAAAGTAGGACGGGATTCTAGGTGCATGGCAAGGGGAACATATCCCTGAACATCTACTTGTACATGTATAAAATCGATATTTTATAACGGTCAACCAGGTCATGGTAGCGACCGTAAAACTTTCCGGAATATATGGTTTCAATCTGACCGTTAGGAACCCTTAGTCGACAGCATCCCTCTATCAAGGAAATCCTGATAAAAAAAAAACATGCTCTGGAATAATACTCCATAGCCAGGTGCTGCCGTAATATTGCCAAATAAAAATGGAAAGTTCACAATAGAGAAATTAAAGTCATCTTTTTTATCGTAAAGTAAACAAACACACAAAAAATGAACCACAGTTAGTCTTTC
Organism: Pinna nobilis; assembly: GCA_016161895.1. Lineage (NCBI taxonomy): Eukaryota > Metazoa > Mollusca > Bivalvia > Pterioida > Pinnidae > Pinna > Pinna nobilis. Next base: position 11,712 of record JACSZP010014676.1, on the reverse strand, counting down.
AAGACAACTACCTTTTTTCAGGGACGCATGCGGGCTTGTTATCTAAATTCTATGTTTAATTACTGCTTGTAATATAAGCAAAATTAGGGGGGTATGTCATAAAATATGATATGTAATACATATCAAATAATATTTTTAATCTACACAATCAAAGTTTTATGTGAGATAGATGTGGGTACATGACTTACATACATGAACAAAACTGGATTGGCATTTGGTAAGAATAGTTCGAGTTATCGAACTTGATACGTGTATCTGCTTGACCAATATAGACTACCTGGTTAAAAAAAATCGAAATTCAGAAATAAGCCTGTCTGTGACAAAACATTTTTTTAACATCGGAAGTGATGAGATTTCCCTAATTTACAAATGAAGTGGCACGTGTATAACTGGACGACCTTCCGGGCAAAACCAAAGTATTTTTTCCTGGTGGATTCTTTATTTCACGTTGTGATCATGTTCTGGTATTTGGTCGCCTTTAATAAAAAAAAAATAAGTAAATAAAAGTAAATAAATAAATAAATAAAGGATGAATGCATGAATGAATGAATGAATGAATAAATAAATAAATAAATAAATAAATAAATGAATGAATGAATGAATGAATGAATGAATGAATGAATGAATGAATGAATGAATGAATGAATAAATAAATAAATAAATAAATAGATACATAAATGGTGTTTGGTTGCCTTTAACAGATAAAATAAAATGAAATGAAATAAAATAAAATGAAAATAAATAAATAAATAAATAAATGAATAAATAAGCAAATAAATGAAATAAATAAATGAATAAATAGATAAATAAAATAAAATAAAATTTAAAGGAAAAAATGTTGTTGATGGCTGTTTAACTTGCTACAAGAAATTTTTCACTTATACATTCAAGTAGATGTTAAAAAATGACGGCGAGGACTACAAATTTGGCATGTGCTCGAAAGGAAAGTTAGGGTTCTTTAACGACAACCTTTATAGCTCTTTACCGACTGTACATCAGAATATGTATCGACCCATTCGCGGATCCAGGAATTTTTTTCCGGGGTGGGGGATTCTACATTTCCCAGTGGTGGTCCAACTTGTGGAAAGGAAAAGCCCAACCCTGCTAAAAATGAGAATCTTAGCACAATTTTCCAATTCTGGTATTGATTTTTTTTAATTCCATGGAGAAGTGTCCAGACCCTCTCGACCACTTCGATCCCCCACTCAAGATCCGCGCATGTAAACCTATAAACGACAGTTATTGTGGTGTTTGTGTACATTATGTATGCGAATCCTCAATGATTCTTCCGTTCTTGGAACCTGACCACTGGAGCACTTTAGACTTTATCTTTCCTGTGTGCAATTTAGCACTTTAAGTTTTATCTGTCATGTGTTTTTTAAATATCTATCTGTCAAGGCGTAGAATACATTGTCATTTTGACATATTTACATTAGATAGGGTCTACTTGTGCCAACTACATGCATTTTTATTTTGTATGCGTAAAGATTTTTTCCCCTCTTATACCGTACTGGAGTTGTTGTCATTTTTCCAGACCCAAGATTTTCATAGTACAGTATTTATGCACAACTTCCTTTCCCGGAATCGGACGGTTGGGCAGTGAACCGAAACCAACTTAGATTTTTCCTTTTATCAGTGTATTATATTGATCTACCCTTGAACGGCAATTTGTACACCGAGTTTATATCATCACTGAAAACTAACCATGACTTCGTTTTTTGGAAGTAAGTTTACATCGATAATCAGACGATTCGGTACAGCAACAATCGTCCCGAAAGACCACCTAGCCCAGCTGATGTTTTATCTCCACTGTGTTAATACGGTGGTCCCGAATGTTTTAATCAAGGAACATCTTCAGGACTATCATCATTACTATCTCTTGACAGTGGACGAAATAGACGAAGTACTCCAGCTATGTCTGATGTATTCTCCAGCGCTACTAGAGGGCACCTGCTTCTTTCTCTGTCCTAGCTTATGTGTAGACTTCAGTAACGAGTTTGTGGAGGTCAGCTCGGCCAGCGAAACAGTAGCCGGCGCGGTAGTCCATGATAGAAACGTCACGGGATACTTCATGGTGGGGACTGTACAATATTCGGCAACGAAGTTGATGGCGCACGATGACGATTATTACTCGAAAAGATATAACTCCCCCATGATACGTTTTCAGCCATGGATTGCAGCAATGCATAACAACGAGCGTGGTAGGCCCATCCGCCAATGTAGGGTGAAAATCGCCCCGACGGACCCTATGCCAAGGTAATTTGAAATTCTACACTATAATCTGTTGTTGTTGTTGTTGTTGTTGTTATTGCTATTATTATCCAACGTTGTAACAGGTGTGGTATGCTAACAGGGAGCGCTGTCTATATCCGGGCACTTGGTCCCACACCATCTGAGATTCGCCGAATTGTTTTCCACATCGATACCTTTATTTTACCTCATCTTGCAATCTTTATTAGGACTTAAATTTTCAAACACCAACACCTCTGCAATTTTATTCTTGCACTATCCCACTCTAGCATGTGTCACTTCTATCCAGACGTCACTGTACATGCGTGGATCTAGAGGGGGGTCGAAGAAGTAATGCCCCCTCCCACTATACCAATATAGGTCAATTATGCTTAGATTCTCATTTTAACAGGGATTGGGTTTTGCTTTCTAAAAGTTGGACTCCCCTGGAAAATATCGACCTTCCCCCTGGTAAAAAAAAATTCTGGATCCGCGCATGCTGTATGCCAGTAATACTATAACTTCTGGTCTAACGAAGGTTCATTTAAGGGCCGAGACACACTGTGACGTGGTACCTCTGCCTTTTTTCATATAATTTTTTTTCTTGTGATTTTCGGTCTTAGATGAGCAGTTTAATGAATAAGAAATATTCAAGATACATTTGTATATAACACAAAAATACAAAACAAAGTATTATATTACAACTTTGAAAATACCAGGGTGGCATTCAAAATTAAAAAGAAAACAACAAATATCAGACAACACATTGGTAAAAGTAAAAGGAGACAAACAGCAACTCCTGTTGTTTAATTAAGTTTAGGGTCGTTCATTGATCGATTGCGACCGGGATGTTTTCCTCGCTTCTTCTCATCCGAGATTAGCTGATCCGGTTAGGCCAAAATGAGGGATGGGAACTCACAAGAAGTCGAACACGCTCACCAATCCGTCACGGCGCTCCGCCTATTCACCATATATGATAATCTGCCCTGTCAAAAGCACACAAAACAATAAACGTTCACTAAATATTTATATAGTCAAACATAAAATAGGGCATATCCCGACACCTTGTGCCACCCCTTTAGGAATTGACAATTGTTTTCCACTTAGAGACCGTTGTTATTCCTCAACTTTTTAGGACTTGCCGGATTGTCGAGCATCCCTGGGTACTTCTGCACTTTTATCTCATATCAGTCGGTTAGGTCAGCCATTTTAGGCCTAATGTGCGTTCGATTTAGGAGTCAGTGACTACACAAGTTTTAATTTCGTTTCAGCGATAAATTTGTGGATAACTACGGAGCCAACGTTATCCTCTCCTTTTTCTTCCCTATTTGGGCCTTCGTATGGATTCTTATGGTAAGTATATACATGTATATAAATATACAATGTATATATATTACTATTGTATTGCATTGCCTATACGCGGATCTAGAGGGGGTGGGTGGTCAATGAGGTCCAGACCCCCACCCCCTTGGAATTGGCAAAATATTTACCACCATTTATATTAAATCATACTTAGATTCTTATTTTAACAATGTTGGGTTAATCCTTACCACATGTTGGACCCCCCTTTGGAAAAGTTGGACCCCCTTTGAAAAAAAAAATCCTGGATCCGCGCATGTGTTGTATTTTTGTTTATCCTCCAAGTCAAGTCTTTCACTTATATAAAGACATCACATTTTTACCTATGTTCGATACTAATGGCAGTAGAGCAGGGGGGGGGGTTCTTAAACGTGCAAACACCTACTGTGACCTCTGTTTTTACTGTCTCATCCGAAAGACAGAGACACCCCTTCATACCTTGGCTCGGGCTCGAACTCCGGTCCTCTTGACCAGAAGACGAACACACTAACCATTTGGCCACGGCGGCCCCTATATCCATTACTTAAAAAAACATTAAGGAAATAACTGTGATGCATTGAATAAATTTTGCACTCAATTTGCAAGTATTTACATGTATACGAATCTTGAAAAAAAATACGAACAAATTATTATAAATATTATTATTATTATTATTATTATTGTTATTATTATTATTATTATTATTATTGTTGTTGTTGTTGTTGTTATTGTTGTTGTTGTTTAGTTTCATGTTACTTTTCTATTTCAGTCAATCTTTACCGATAAAAGTGAAGAACAAGAAGACTGATGGTCAAGTCTGTTTGTTTACTAAAAAGGTATTACACTGAGGCTATTAGGCAACTTGAACTTTTATGTACAATGTGCACATGACACATGCTAACCTTAATGTTTGTAATGTGCATCCGATTATGTTTTAAATAATTATAACAAAATGTATATATAACATGTGTAACCTGTTTTAAGAGACCGTCCAAGGGAAGGAGCAAAATGGTTCACATATGGCAGGTGATCATATATTAGAAATTGACAAAAGAAAAACTATCAAAAGAGTTGTACATGTAATTTGTTGTTTGTTTTTGAAATTTAGAATTTGTTGTTTCTAATACATTTTTTTACAAATTTTAATCACTTATTCTTTGGTGAATAAAAATGAAAATTTTCCATTCGAAAAATGGTTCTCAATAAAAAGCACCTCGGTCAAACCTCGAATAAATATAAAAATGAATTATGACGTCAATAAATTTCAACTCTTCCACCAAAATGATTGGTCTGTTTATCGTATTAGCACGTGCTTTGACTCTAAGAGCCTTGTCAGACAATGGAAACACAGTTTTTACTTTCAGTCATCAGAAAGTTCACGGGTCAGATTGATGATATCTTGGACATGTAAGACAACCTTTGGCAACTTATCCATGTCTTCACAGTATATGTCAATCAAATGCAGTGTCGGTTTGATGTCGACACAAACGTCTTCATAAAGGGTTTCTCTTTTCATGTAATTAATTAAACTGGAAAAGAATGAAGGGAAGTTCGGCAATCCAAGCTCTAACAAATACCACAAATTGGCAATGATTACGGTTTCAACATGAAAAAAAAATTAAAAATCCATAATGGGGTGGAAGCAGGTGTCCGAAAGGAGTCAGCGTCCCCTGTTGGCATGTCATACCCTTCGAATATGTTCCAAGGGACCGCTATAAATTCGATCGATTCGAAAAATCGATTTTTGTTGGACATATACTCATGTAGCCTTGATGAGACCAGCAAAATGTAGTCATTGAAAATGGTCGTGTCCCGGTGTATCATCTACCATCATTTAGAGGGGCCCCATGATGTTTAACGAGTTCCTCCTATCAATATCACAGATCTTTCGTAGTGACGATTTCAATGGATCATTAATGTATTTCTATGCAAGTAGTTTATTGGTGAGTCGTCTGGCTCTCAAAATAAAACATTCACAAGAGAGAGAGATGCACTGGCATATCTATTTTGTTAATTACTGCGTCACTGCTTACTGTGGTTAGTCTAAAAACGCATTAACCCTTTCAATACCACAGACCGAAATAGACTGGTCCAGATAAAAGAAAAGAGTATACCATTCTGATACTTGGGGTTGAAAGGGTTAATCAGCATATTATTAAAGTTGTCTTATTCAGTAAAAATTAAAGTGAGTGCCATTGTATGCCACCAGGTAAACGCCGTGATAGGATAAAGACTTTCAGCACATTCAAGAGCCGATGTCCCGCTATCTCGAACTTTTTCAAACGATCACTGAATCTTCGATTTGATGGTCTGAGAACAAATGTTTATGCATTATTACCGAGTTTGTTCCCCCGGAAAAATGGGTTTTGCCTTTCGATTAGAAAAGACGAATGAGAAATGGTGTTTTCAAGGTATGCCAACATTTGAATTTCCAAGTAAAATTCATATCAAATTTTGTTGGCATAGGTTGAGTTTTGCAGTGAAGGGGATTAACTTATGTAAACAAACAGACAATTATCTTAAATGGTGAAAACAACAATTTTACAGGTGGACTAAACAGGTAACCCAGATAAACCAGGTAAAATTTTGGGATTTTCAAATATCCAGATTGTCAAAAAAAAACAAAAAACAAATAAATGGAAACTAGTGAGGAGGAAATGAAAGAGCTTAGTTAATGTTGCTATGTCAAATGGTTATTTCTTCATATTGTTTTAATGTAGAGAAACGTATATTTCTCTAATTTATTCCTCCAACTTATTTTTTCCTATTAATTCTTGAAAAAAAATAGAATCCCACGCATAGATGGATATACCTCCACCATGGAATTTTTTCAAAGTTGGCTAGTATGGGTTAGAAGGTCCAGGGAAAGTTAGAAAACTAGCAAGTGGTTGCAAAATAAATAATTTTCATTGTAAAAAGCACATGTACAGTTCCCAGTACGTAAATTTTTTTTAAATGCTTTGCAGCAAAGTGTAGGACTATTGACTCTCTGACTTTTCTGGTTTATCATCTCTCTGTCAAAAATATTTTTTTATGCTGAGGTAGATTTCCTTATTAACTTGAGAGAGTCACTTTTTCTCGTCTTTTTCAAAATTATCTATTTATTCAGAGTTTCTTTTTGAATAAGTAGGGGATGATAACATATAACTGAATATGAATGTTATTCAAATGTTACATACTTGCCAAGTCTTATGTGACATTTTGATAATTTCTTATGATAAATTGCAAGTGTCCCCCGTGAAATTTTATTTTCATTTCTCAGTAAATCACTCCTCTAAGAGCTAAAATCTCCCCCATTGAAAATATTCAAGATTTGCATGTTGGATGTCTCTATGTAATGCATGAAGGAGGGATACAGGATGTATCACTCACAACATCTATTTCATACAGAATATGAAATAGCAAGAAAAGAAGCATATGTGAGCTTTCTATATATAGGAGGGGAGCGGGTTCTCCAATGAGCAAGGTACCTATCATAAAACAGTTTTAGAAACTAATACCTGTGTTTAAGCTAATTACATTCCTATCAACAACAACGGGTCCTTCCTCTTTGCAGCTTTTGAATCGTGATTCATTTAATTACCAGAAATTGGTTTGTTGAAAAATTAAAGAGTGAATAAATGAGAATTTATGAAAAATATAGATGATTTTTTTTCATTTTTTTTTTTTTACTTATAAAAAATCCAGGTGAATTACAGGTTAATGATACCTGGTTAAGCATTCAGTAATTACTTTAAAAACATAACCTTAGTTGTATAAACACCTTTTAGTTTTCTTTAGTTTTACATTTGTTGCAATACCTTGAATATGTTTTTTTTGCCAAATGTTGGCATTCATTGAATGAACCTGAGAAATTTCCCCCAGTTTTTCCAAAATTACATTTCAGGTTTAGGATTTGCATAGTCGACGTTAGTAATATTTCATAGTTTATTTTAAAGGTCAATGATTACAGTTCAATGTATAATGTTCCTAATTACAAAGACATCCAGGGAATAACAATATTCATTTCCATTGCGACTTCATACATACAATGGAATTACATATTTGCAACAATCGGTCACGATGTGTATAGTAACGGACTGTGAAAGATATTCCGGATTAACTTGAAACTCGGCTATTAAGATAAACTTATCAAACGTATTGCCAGGTAAGCATTGTAAACCAGCCGAGCGTTTGAATCCGTCATTATTCTTACCATGGCTAAATTGCTTTTAGTACATACACGATTTAATTTTTAGAATAAGTCTTATCCAATTTGTGTATCCTTTTCAAATGTCATTTAATGACACGAGTGATACCCCCCCCCCCCTAAAAAAAAAGCCATAGTATTCTATTCAAATGCATGCGTGTTTCTGAAGGCGAGAATAGATCTCATCTTATTTGATTCATTGTTATTATGAACTGTAAGACAAAGACTTTACCTGCATTTTAACATGTTGTATTCCCTGGGTATACATTGTACTTGAACCCGGTTCATTCGATTATTTTGCCAGTTTAATGGTTAAAAGCAGTGGCGCCGAAGCAGAGAATTACAGGGGGTGGGGGTTATTAACGTTCTCTCAACAGAAATGGGCGTCAAAAAATTAACTGAAAACCTGTAGAAACGAGCAAACCAGAGGCTTTGGGCGCTAGACATCTATACGCCAATATCATAAGATAAAATACATTCCAACCTCATTATTCATTTCCGGAAACCAATTATTCGGATACTTCAATTTCCGGACGAAATTTCCAGAGTACAGAATTTTCAAATAACATCGGACATTTTTAGTGTTACGTTTCCGTAATCAGGACGCCTCATTTATCCGGGCGATTTGTCTCGAAACAGTAGCATCCGGATGAACAAGCCCGCACTGTTACTGTACTCATAACAATAACGTTCAGCATTTTAGTGCCCCGTTTTTAGGTTTGCTATGTATGGCTTTGGTATTTAAGTAGCCTAGAAATATTCATTCGTTTGGAATCCCTTTCACTAAAACTTATGCCACCATATTCATTTTTGCTGAAAGATTGACCACTTTGACTTACATTGCAACAACAATGTATGAACAGAAATAGAGACGGCGGTGCATACTGAAAAAGAGGATGCAGGCGGCGGTAAGTCAAACCGCTGAATTAGGTAGTCACATATGAAAGGTCGTATTCAGTCGATGTTTCATTCACGTTAGAGGGGCCTCAGTGGCCGAATGGAACGGAGGTTCAAATCCGCGCAGCGCCACGCTGCGGTTGGTTGTCCCTGTCTTTCGGATGAGACAGTAAAAACCGAGGTCTTGTGTCACAGTAGGTGTTGGCACGTTAAAGAACCCTCCCTGCTCTATGGACATAAGTGCCGAGCATAGGAAAATTTGTCGCCCTTCACCGGCACACGGTAGCATCTCCATATGAGTGAAATATTCTTGAGTGGGACGTTAAACACAATAAAAACAAAAACAAAACAAAAACTCACATTAGATGTCAATATTTCACAAATTTTACGGTCGCTATAATGACCTTGTTTAAAATACAATGTTTCACTGTAAAACATGTTGGATTACTTATACGATTGTGGTTGTTTATTCATTTCTACCAATTTTGAAAATAATATGTTTTTCACTTACTTCACATGAATTTAACTGGCGGCGAGTGTGACCGGTCGGCAGGGGAAGAATAGTAATGTGTATGGTATGGTATTGTTGTTTAACGTCCCTCTCAAGAATATTTCACTCATATGGAGACGTCACCGCGTGTGCCGGTGAAGGGCTACACATTTTGCCTGTGCTCGGCACTGCTGGCCGTAGAGCAGGGAGGGTTCTTTAACGTACCAATACCTACTGTGACACGGGACCTCGGTTTTTACTGTCTCATCCGAAGGACAGGGACGGCCAACCACGGAGTGGCGCTGACGCGGCTCGAACCCGGATCTTCCGATTCGCAGTCGAACACGCTAAGTACTCGGCCATGGAGGACCCAATAATAATGTGTCACTAAATTGTATATTGAGTTACTTGTACGAATGTGGTTGTTGAATCACTTCTTCCGATTTTGACGAGAATTTGCTTCTCATGTTGTTATTACATCTTGGTTTAACTATGGACTCGTGGCGAGTGTGAAAGGTCAGCAGGGCAAGCTTACTTCTCCTTGACACTTGATGCCACCTCTGGATTTTCAGAGGTCCACTTCTGTCCAATATTCACCAAATTACTATATTCTCTTCCTGTTCTTTTGGCGATTGATTCCTTGGTGTCTGTTATTTTCACAGCTCTTCTTTTCATTGATTTTTCTTTAAGTCTTGATATTTGATTATCGGATTGGATTTCATTGGATCTGCGTTTTAAACTACGTATAGGAAAGTAGCGCATTATACACAGGTAATTTTGATTTTATTAGTCGGCTATGCCATGCAAGAAATGGAGCGCATTATATTAGAGAAATCTTGATAAGATCAGTCAGCTGTACAATGCAAGAAAAAGAGCGCATTATACAAGAGGAATTTTGATAGCTGTGCAATGCCAGATAATTTACTTTGCTTGTTTACTGTCCCACTAGTTAATCTGTCACTATTATTAAGTGGTCACAGAAAACCAGCGAAGGACTTCAAGTTTTGAGCTTTTCCAAGAAAAAACGAACTTGGAACAATAATGGGTTTGCATCGGAACCACGCCTATTGTGAAAAGGAGGCTCGATTATCAAGGATCCCTCTTAACAACCTGTAACAAATGTCGAGCGCTGGTAGAAGAAAAGTTGTTACCCGTGATAAACGTATTGTGTGTTCCTGGGTTCGAATCGGGGCCACGCTAGAGTTGGATATCTTTACCCTTCGGATGAGACAGTAAAAACCGAAAATTGTTATTAGTTGTTGTTGTATTGTTGTTTAACGTCCCACTCAAGAATGTTTCACTCATATGGAGACGTCACCGGGTGCTGGTGAATGCCAACATATTTTGCCTATGCTCGGCACTGCTGGCCGTAGAGCAGGGAGGGTTTTTTAGCGTGCCAACAACTACTGTGACACGGGACCTCGGTTTTTACTGTCTCATCCGAAAGACAGGGACGGCCAACCGTGGAGTGGCGTTGCGGGATTTGAACCCTGGACGATTCGATTCGTAGTCGAACACGCTAACCACTCGGCCACGGAGGTTAGTAATTGTCGGCACATTAAAAAAAAACCTCCCTGCTATACGGCCATTAAAAGCCGAGCTTAGATCAAATTTGTCATGCTTCCTTTGCATACAGTGACGTCTCCATATAAGAATATTCAGTGGGACGTTTGAAAACAAAACAACCTACTATCCAATGACTTTTGTTCCAACAACATAAGCCAATTGGTCTAAAAACGAAAGGTATTTGAGAGGTAGTCGGTAGTCCAGTTATTTTAAAATTTGTTTTCATTAGCCGCCATGATGACAAAGCCAATTATCCGCAAAAATAGTGTTTTTATTACATAGTTAAATACACACAGTGCAAATACATTCATAATATAAACGAAAAGTTCCACATATTAAATGAGCAGAAGACTTTCAGTAAAGAGACTGGACGGAATCCATGTTGTTTGTTTGAGCTGCTGCAGATGTGACCTAGAAACACCTATGTATTATGGAGTGCCTGGGGCAATACACTGTACATATTTGAGTAAAATTTCGCAAATAAAATAATTAAAAAGGAGTTCCTTCTCTGAATAGAAATACAGTGCATTACAAATTGAATCCAAATTCTATTCAGAGAAGGCACTGACGGCACTAGATAATCGTTTATTTATACCATACAGGACAATAAACACAGATAAAACGACTCCATTCAGGAATGACGTGGCAACAGCATACCGGAAAAACGGATCCCGACATTCATAGTGGTTTACCTTTGAAATGGCGAACCCAAAGCCTGAAATTTAAAGAATAGCCAAATTCAATTTCGAGAGGAAGAACAGTACCTACTCATAATTTAATTGGCGTCCAATTTAGTCCGGAAAATGTTGAACACACATGTACATGGTCAAAATGATCAAATAAATTAAAGGAAAAAATCTAGAGAATTTCTACATCAGGTAAAGAATCAGATATATAGTAAGCATCCAGCCAGACCCAAAATAAATTTTACTAGCTTGATTATTTGAATTTCTATGCATTCAAACGTCTGTTTATGAGGGGTACTCAATATATCCACTTATTT
>JACSZP010014674.1:0-14563 GCA_016161895.1 Pinna nobilis | reverse complement strand
TATGACTATAGCTCACTTGAGCCTTCGGCTCAGGTGAGCTAAAAAGTTACGAAGGGTGTGGTATATAGACATGAACACATTCTAAAAATAATTTTGAATTCAGTGTATTGAAATAAAAAATTCTGATATCATTACACAATTTTGAATTGTAAAAAACAACAATGACAATATTCAGTTAACGTACCAGTTATTCTTCCATCTGAGACTAAGTCCTTATCAGATTTGGTTGCTGTATGAAAAAAGTACACGTGACCTTCGTACACGTCTTTGATTGGAGAGGACACTGCCACAGCAACCTCAGTACCGCAAACAGCAACATCATGTGGAATTCCATCAGAAGTACTGAACTGATGACTAAATAATCGAACCGGCTTCATTTGGTTTGAAATATCAACAACATGTAGAAGTCGACTTGTTTCACCTGAAACGATGACAAAATTAATTTTGTTTGCTTTAGAAATACATGTTATTTACGTATTTGAAGTACTGTAAATCCAGAAATTTTCATGGAACTTTATTTTAGCGAAGCAATGGTCATGCAATTATTCGCAATACCATATTTTCGCGCGTGTGAATTCAAGTTAGAAGTTTGTGTTATTTGATGCACGTTAATATCATGTTAGTATATTTAGCGAGGATTTATTTTTGCGAGTTAGTGCTCTCGCGTAATTACGCCAAAATAAAATTCTCGCGAACATTACTGGATTTACAGTTTGTGAAATACAGCTATGAAAACAAATTGATAGAATTCAGATACACCAAGCGAAGATTTTGATTTAATGATCACCTAATCAACTTACCCAGATTATCCTCATCACTTGAAAGAAAAGGTTAAAGTGAATATTAATGATCACTCTTATTCCTATAAAGAATACAAAATAAAGAATCGGACAAACATGAATACCTGGATATACCAGAGGTGGGATCAGGTGCATGGGAGGAATAAGCTTTCCACATCGATCGGTAACACACGCTAACCACTAGGCCACGGCGGTCCCTGGCTTGTAGTATGTCCATCCCTGTAATACATATCCATAACCATCCCCACTTCCGAATGCATCCAGTTTGTTTCGTTTGTTTGTTTTACTGTTATTTGAAATCCCTTTCTAGAAATTTTAATTTCACGCGGACGATATCCAATGCTTCATAAGAGTTTCAAAATTTGGTTCATGTTCGGTACTGATGGACATTTGGAAGTGACTCGCCTTTATCGTGTCAATTCTTACTGCTACTGTTTCTATACGGGACCAAGCCGGTGTAATATAATACATGGACAAAATCTTTGTTGATGTATCCAATCGAATGACTGTCACTGCTGAGGCTTTGGCAAAGGAAAGGTTGCAGTCAACTAATCTGAACAACGTAGGAATCTTGGGGCCGAAATTCGAACCACCAAATATACCCGAAGCACTACTCTTCCAGAGCAATGAAACTTCCAGAAATGTCTTATCATCTAAACAATGATTCCAGAAGAATCTCTACAAGCGTGTTTGGCAGACATTTAGAGATGAAAGTTTATTGTATTTTGGATGAAACAAATTACACTTAGAGTATGGTTTTTTCTTTAAGAAAAGGGGATGGGTATGATTCTAGTGTTTATCAAGGCTTTCTAAATGGTTAGCGTGTATACGTAGAAGAGTATTTTGTTTCGGTAATATGGTTCCTTTTCTTTGGTGTGTTTCTTAGCTTATTGAAATATTAATTCAAATGATGTTTCCAGTTATATTTGGTAGAAGAGGAAAAATTATAAGCTCCGGCTACAGTGTCCTCTGGTAAAATTTGTGTAGATTGACAAACTCTTCTTATAAGATAAGATTTGACGTCAGATAGATGGAAATTAAGAGGTGCAAATTTTTGTAAACATAGAAAGTTGAAATCCAAATGTCAAGCGACAGAAAAAAAAGAAAGAGAGAGAACACAACAAACAGTAATCAGCACAACAGCACAAAACTACGAATAGCGTATCACGAACGAATCCCTATACAACTGGGGGTGGGTTCAGGTGCTCCGGAAGGGTAATTAATTCCTTCTCTACGTACGGTGCCTGTCTTGTCACCTCTGTATCAAATCCTTGATTCAGTACAACCCGTGGAAAGTCGTATACCATAAAAGATTAGGTATACGACAAAATATTCCTTATCACCTCTGATAACGATATTTTTTAACGGTCATCCAGGTCATAATGGCGACTTTAAAACTTTCGAAGTTACTTAGGGCGCAATAATCTTACCACTAAATATGTAGCACCCGAGTAATTCCCCCAAAGCCTGACAACTCACTTTGTGGGTACCTTACCTACAACATAGAGTATTTGATTGGTTGGATCGTAGGCCGCTTCTTCTGCGGTTCCAGCAAATAATTTGTACGTCTCCGATGGAGAAACTGTGGCCGGTAATTTCATGGATGAAAGTTTCTCCAAAAAGAGGAAGGCCAATACATCTTTTATCAGGAAGACGAAGAGAAGTATCCTCATTTTGATGCTGAAAAAAACAAATTGTTTTTATAAAAATGATGTCAACGGAAATAAATGTAAGATTAAATTAAATGAATTTTTGAAATCAGAAAAGTATTGATGGGCAATATACTTGGTCATTTTTCCTGAAAGATAAAGGCATACTTCCACATACTTATGAACGGGAATGTCATCATATTGAAAAACATGTTCAGTATACCTTTATTGTGTCCTATATCCATATTAGTGTTGACTTTTTATATTGTGAATGTTGTTGTATGAGTATTATACGCTGGTTTCAACATATTTTTAGCCATATCTATCAAACTGACTTCCAATGTTGATTTTTTTTATAAAACAGTTTAAACTTTATTTTTACACTGCGTAAAATGTAGTAATTTTACTTTGTTAAAGTTTGACAACCATGTGTACCCATACCTTGATTAATGTGATCTTATCTAAAAGGGGTAAAGTAGAAGTTACCAAGGGGCATTCCAAATTCAAAAAGTCAACGACAGACAAAACCGTGGCCAAAACAAAAAGGAAACAAAACTACAAAAAGAAATACACTTATTACTAAAATAGAGTAACACGAACCCCACTTAAACCGGGGGTGAGTTCAGGTGCTCCGGAAGGGTAAGCAACTCCTGCTCCACGCGTGGTACCCGTCGTGTTACACATTGTCGAATACAAGAATAAGTCACAATTGGTGATGGTCATAAACAAAGTAAGTATGGCAGCGATTCTAAGTTGAAACTAATGAACTCGTTAGTCTTCTTATACTTATACTAAGTACGTTAGAACTTAAAAGTGTCTCTTGGTACATGGGGAATAATTTGGCTGATAATAAACTTTACATATCTCAGGTCATATAAGTCAGTTTATCAACATAAAATGGCGGATAACGATTGATCCATTGTCAATGAGATAATGTAAAAATCCAAAGAATACAGGACAATCAAGGACCTCTCAAAATTCGGAGGTGGGATCAAATGGCACGTAGGAGTAAATCCCCTGTTGACCGGTTTATCACCTTAAACCAACAATCAAATTAAACTTAAATAAGTGAGGAACGCATCTCTTTCGCAATTAATAAAATACATGGCTGTAGGGTGAGTGAACAATATTGATAATAAGTATTGTCTCTTGTTTCTTTAGTTTGTATATTTTTTTCTGTTTCATCCTAAAATGAAATTAAGCCTGAAATGTCAAAAGTTTTCTGGTTCTAACGTCTTTATCTACGTCAATACTAGTCACCGACAGCAGACCAAACTTCGAACATGGGGGCGGGGTCTCTTTCTATTAAAACACTAATATTTAAATATCATGTTAAACTAAACCGAAATAAAACTGCGCACAAGACTTCCATTCAAATGAAGTTTAAGTTAATCATAGACAGAGAACGTCATGGAAGGTCACTAGTACGATCTTCAATTAATTCCAAAAGGAATCTAACTCCCTAAAGGAGATAAATAGCGTTAAACTGGGATATTGAATGACGGGAAAATATATTTCATCGAAATTTCTAGGGTCCATGTATTCAAAAATCTTTCATTATGAAATTTAGAATATCTTAATGATTAATCCTCTTACCTGTATTGTTCGCCGGATCTCTCTGTATGGCCAACCCTTTGTTATCAGTCACATTGCGCTATTTCTTTTTAAGTCTTCAACAAGAGATAAGACCTCTCCTTTGTCAGGTTTACTACCGTTGAGGAATTTCTCATGTCCGTGATATAGCACAGGTGGACGCCATGGCATGTTGTTGTCTGTCATAAGAATGGCCATTACAGAGGGCCCATTGCTGGATATCATAAAATTAAAAAAAAATTACTTAAGTCTGAGAATTTTCTCAACTCCAGTTTCTCAGCCAATCATTATTCGGGATTAGCTCAAGTTGAGAAATTTCTCAAACTTAAGTAAATTCTTAAGTCTTATTTGCCATCTGTCTCAACAGATTTCTAATGAAGAAAAAATATAGTGGGACCTCGCCTAATAACCACCCCATTTCGGAGAATACTTCTTAATAAAAACCATCGAAATTCAGTCTGCTTATCATTTTCTCGGGCTATCTTAATCTCCTTTAGGGTACCACCTTATCAACCAAACCAATTTTAGTCCAAAATCTGGATGGTTTTGATAGCGAGGTTTGATTGTAATTCAATCATTCTTGAAAAACGACATGACAGTGTTTGTTGTAAGGATTAAATACAGAGGAAACTGTCTAAAATGGCAATTTTCACGTGAGACCACCGTGATAGTACTGTTTTGTAGAAACTATTTATTTCATAGTCATAGAAATAAAGCCTGGCTGCGATTGGCTGTCCTTTGTATGAGATGAAAAACAGGAAAAAACGAGGTGCCTTGTTTAGAGCTGCAACGAGTCAGGAACTCTCCGCTTTGATTCGATTTCGATTTTAATGTCTCGATTCGAGTTTTTTAAGATAGATTTTTTTTTATAAATATCTGATTTGTCCTTGCATTTGTTAATGACATAATATGAAAATCTTATCTTGACCTCAATTTGAATCATTCGGGAGATAATTGCAATAAATATAAAGGTGAAAGGCACTGTTTGTTGTTTACACATATGAAAGTATTCAAAGAACAATGGTAAAATTGTAAAATAATATACTTTTTTTTTTAAGCCGATTCGATTCTGACTATGTAACTTGCGATTCGGGTCATATGTAAGAATCACGCTTTTCGGGGCGAGTCGTTGCATGTTTACCCTTGTCACAGTATATTATGTCGAATTCAAGAACCCTCATTGCTCAAAGGACATAAGAGCCGTACTTAAGCCAAAATTTGTAGTCCCTCACTGGCTTTCGGTGACGTCACCATATTTATATACCAATATACACCGTATATACCAATAAACATTTATTATAATTATTTTGCTCCGGCTTGCCTAGAGAGAATCTTCACCACTATGTATTTGTATCTGTTTCAAAGATGTATATGATCATGTATGAAGTGAACTGTGGTGTATGTATTTATGTTATTGTTTTGTAATATATGTTATTTTGTGACCAAAAAAAAAAAAAGACAAAAGGAAAAAAAGGACAATTTTTTTTACTCCCATCCTTCTTTGATCGTTTACGTCTAGTACATGATTAGGCCTATTCCCTGTACTGTGACACGGGCCATCACTTTTACTATCTCACTCGAAGACAGGTACAGCCAACAGTAGCGTGACTTCCAATTAAACCAACGACCCCTCATGAGCAGAGGGCGACTACGCTAAACGCTATTATATCTTTGAAATTTCCTTTATTCATAAATAATAATTAAGTGTTCTAGGTTGTTTACGTCCAGGTCGCGATATTACCAAGTGGAGCATTGATTTGTCCAATTCAAGTCTGACAAAAGTGTAGTCGAGTCCTTCCGAGTGCCAGATCTCTTATCACATTTATTAGACTAAGATAGAAGTCACGTGAACACCAAATATCGTTACGGAGCGATGTGCCAACTACACGAAGATTGATGACGATTCTTCTTCTGTGTTCTCCACCTCAGATGTATGCGGTTTTTTTCAAGGGCTAAGAGCGTATGAAGACTGCCCTGCAATGTAAATAAACCTTGGTATTTTTCGAATATTGAATAAGTAAGTCACTAAGTGTCAGTGATCGGAGGAAATATCAAAGAAGTTCAATGTGAAACAACCAAATATCATTATGATGCTAATTCCAAAGTATCTTTTTCAAACTTGAGATGAGAAGAATCTACAAAGAGATTGAGAAAAAACTACGCGTATCATGAGATCTCTTGTGAGAAGGCGTTTGTGATTATATTTAATAATATTGTAATTTATTTTCATCAAAGAATTGTAATTAAGAATTTTGACCAAGTTCAATGCGTGCGATCTAGATATGTTATGGCATTTGTGATTTTAACCACAAAAGTGATGGAAACAGATATGATATTAATAACTCAGAAACCCGATATTTTAAGAAGAAATATGAACAATTATCGAACAAATGTAAAATAGTTTTAAGTGCTATGAAAAACTACATTATTACATGAATCTGTGTCATCTTTATCTGTTGTATCTTAGTTACGTTTTAATGTCAGATATTAAACTGTATCAAAATTAAGGTTTTCACAGAACAATGTACTTCATTTGCACAAAACACATTTACAGCGGGTAATATTTTATATCCGAAAGCAACGTCTGTCAAATCAATCATTTTGGACGAAATGATTTATGGGAGCCGCTCAAACATTTGCAGAAATTACTACCTCTTAATTTTGAACGATAAAGGGTAAGATATATACGGTTTTTAGAAAGTATGAGTTAATTCAATTTCACTTGGTATCATTAGACAAGAAATGTGTAAAAGTAAGCAATATATTCCATAACACAATAAAGTTGTATTGGTGGTTTTGTTGTTAACCTCCTACTCAAGAGATGTTCACTTTCGCTTAGAAATGTCATACGTTTCTAAATCACGGAGCACGTCATCTAGCTTCCGTCGATTCTTATCATCTAAGAACGTTTCCTTGCTAATTTTCGGATTGCCTGTGGTCTTACCTCTCATATATTTGTAGTTAAAAGTTTTCCCTAACAACATATAACTGGGCGGCAGGGACTGCCATGGCTCAGTGGTTAGCGTGTATGTCTTTTGCTCGCGAAGTTTTGGGCTCGAATCAGCGCCGGACCCGGCCTGGGCATCATGAATCTTCAGAATTTCCTTAAGTCTGAGAATCTTGTCTCTCAGCCAATCAGAATGCATGTTGAGCTGGATTTGAGAAGCTAATCAGACTTAAGTAAATTAAAAGTTTTATGGTGCCCGGCCCCGAAATCACCAGGAAAACTCAAGCTCAAACTCAGTACTCAGCTCAACTGTTTTTCCTTCTTTTTGAACTAATTACAGGTAAATGAAGTGTAAAACTCTTTTTAACACATGTAATAATATCATATCATTCAAATATCAGTAATAGTTTGTATCAAATCAGCAATCAGTAGCCAAAAATATTTTTAAAAAAGTCACTGAGTATGATACTCAAGATATGAGTATATGCTCAAATCACTTTTTGGACATGATCAATCAAATTCCAAGGAGAAACACAAAATGTTACTGATATCTGATTAGTATGATGTAAATACACATGTTGAAATTCATTTTACTCTAAATTTACTTGTATTTAGTTCAAAAATAAGGAAAAACAGGCTAGCTGAGTACTGAGTTTGAGCTTGAGTTTTTCTCGTGATTTCGGGACCAGAACTGCAGTTGGCTGTTCCTGTCCTTAGGATGACACATAAAAAAGCACAGTAGGTTTACGTATGCTAAAGACCTCCACCCCACCCCATCCCTTGCTTAAAAGTCATAGGTGCCGAACATTAGCCAAACTTTTCTTCCTTTAATGGTATACTGTGAACCATTCTTGAGTGGAACGCTTGGCAATAATAAAATGATCCACGTCATCATATGTATCTCTGCTTGTGTTCGGTGATTATACATTGAAAAATTTTCCATTGAAAGCAGCATCCCATAAATCATTTTAAATGCACTACATAAATACATGACAAACAAATACATCTTCCAAATATCTCCATTTTAAGCCTTAAGATCCACAGAGAAATAAAGCTGACTTAGCATCTGTAGCCGCACAATATACATTACATTAAATCCTGTATTTATCGCCAGAATTCTTCATAAAAAAACTTTCATACAGATTCGGGCATCGATTTTTCGTCCGTCTTGTTAAAGTATGATTATATAGAAATAACTAAAGAAACGAAGATTGAAACAAATCTTAAATTGATCTAAACTTGTTCAATAATTGAAAAATAAATCAACAATTATGTTCGCACACTTGTTTTCGTTTACGTTATGTAATTTAAGTTCATGCAAAAAAGGATATTGTTCGGAAGTATGCTATCGGAATTCTCTTGGGCCACTAAAAATTTACACTTAATATCTAGTTTGTGAATAAACTGTATACGCTTGTTTTCGTTTACGTTATGTAATTTAAGTTCATGCAAAAGGATATTGTGTGGAAGTATGCTATCGGAATTCTCTCGGGTCATTTTACAAATTTACACTTAATATCTAGTTTATGAATAAACTGTATTTGAATATTTGATCTCTAAATGTATTCGTACAGAGCGTTCCTAGAAGCAAATTCAAATGCAGTTCACAGTTGATTGTCACAGATTGGATGACACAGATATTAATCGTGATCTATGGAACGCCAGCTATGCCATACATATGTCGTGATGTGAAAACGATGTAATACAATATCAGCGTCTTTCCATATCTTCTTGTTAACAGAAATTATTCAACGGGATCTTATTATTTCCAACCAAAAATTAAGCCGACGAATAGTAAGGGAAGTTCGAAAACTGAATACTATTTGATAAGGTATGGAAAAAAGTCCTAATATGAAAAAATGCGAATAGCAAACAGGCGTCATTGTCGCCTGTTTTTTTATGACACAATAGTTCGCCGGCGAAGAAAAAGTTCAATTTCATGGAACTATCAAAAAGTAGTCAAATATCCGATTTGAAGTTCTAAATCGAGCGACGAACAGGGAGTTTTGAGTCTGTACATGGTAAACAATAGAACTTCAGTGGAGCCTCATTAGTCCGGACTCTTTTGTTCCAAAGCAAATTGCCCAGATAAATGAAGCATCAGGATTACTGAAACAACACCTCTGTTACATGTATGACCAGTACAAATTCAAATTTCTGTTCTCAGTAAATGTTGTCCGGAAGGTGCATCCGGATTATGGACGTCCGGATTAATGAGGCACGACTGATTACCTGTGCCATGTGATACCCGATAACTTTAATGCAGGGATATTCTTTCTATTTGCGATGGAATGACGCTAGAAGACGGACGATATTTCACTCTAACGTCATTTCAGCGGCAAGATTACGTAGAATTACGTTTCATGTCGATTGAAGTTACTAGTCAAATACTAACCTCACTGGGTATTACATGGTGCATAAGTTTCCATTATAGATCTGAAATTGTACGAGTCAAAGTATTGTTGTTGTATTGTTGAAGTATTTAGCCTTCGCTGTAAGCGCAGTGTGCCGGTTGTAAATGTTCCGAAGGGAACTCTCAAGAGAAGTAAAAGTTTAAGCTAACCTGAATACTTACATTCATTATCACACTGTTTCCAAAGGCTATGTTTCACACGAAAACGGAAAACCAGACAAATTGGATGTATTTATCTTTATCATTTGATACATCTGGTCTCGTTCATGAATTAATCATGTCGAACATTTGTTCACAGTGATCCGTCAAGATCAAAGGTCTGCTAAGGGCAGTGTTGAATCTGAATCAATACCAGATAATGCATAGCAAGGCATCTATGATTAGGGGCTACATTTGTACTCTAGAGACAGTGTGTAATATTTTAAGTCATTGCCTTACGTCAATAAAGTGCGTTTACACTCGAAACTGGGGGCCGCTGTGGTCTAGTAGTTAGCGTTTTCGACTTTGAATCGAAGAGTCCGGGGTTCAAATCCGCGCAGCGCCATGCTGCGGTTGGCCGTTCCTGTCTTTCGGATAAGTGTCACAATAGGTGTTGTCACGTTAAAGAACCTTCCCTGCTCTAGGGCCATAAGTGCCGAGCATTAGCAACATTTGTCGCCCTTCACCGGCATACGGTGACGTCTCCATATGAATAAATATTCTTGAGTTGGACGTAAAACGTCAAAACAAAAAGAACAACAGTCGAAACTGCTTTAGAGGCCACCTCCGTATAAAGAGCACCTGTCATATGATTTTATTGGATATACAATTGAGCCTCATTAATCCGGATAACTTAGTTCCCAAGCAAATCGTCCGGATAAATGAAGCGTTCGGATTACTGAAGCACATCTCTAATGGTGACCAATACAAATGGAAAATTATTTTCCGAGGACATTTAGTCGGATTGGTAAAGCATCCGGATTATTGGCGTCCGGATTAACGAGGTTCGACTATATTTGTATCTGAATATAGATCACTTGTTTTTAAAAGCCGTTTTTGCCTGATATTATAAAATATTGATTGTAAAAGCATAGCGATGATGAGACAGAGGGGAATCAAAACAGTATAAAACTGTATAAAAACGCATTACAATGCGTTATGCCATGAAAATTATATGAACATGAAAATGAAATATTTGCATTTACTCTTTTCAAGATAGAAGTGGGTGTTTTTGCTACACATGCTAGGACGAATGCTGAAAGACACAATTTTGAGTATTGACTTTGAGACATTGGAAACAAAAGATAAGAAGAAAATATAAAAGGAGTTAGCTGTCTATGTTCAAGTACAAAAAGACCGAAAATTAAGGTTTACAAGGCAAAATGTTATACATTATTTATCCATGCATGGATAATATCCAACACATTTATCTATCATGTACAACACTTACATCTTATTTGGTATTTCCATCGCACGATTTACTTTTCTAAAGTAAACATATTGTGTTGTTGAAAACTTTTATTTTTTCCCCATTTATAGGGCTTGTTTAATTGTCCTGCTGATTCCATCCTTTTGCAATTAATACCCCTTTTTAGTATGTAATGATTCCCTGATGATCGGGTTATCGTATTTTCCGATTGTGATATGTTGTTGAAAATATATCATTTCTAAAAGCTTATTTTTTGTTTACAAATTGCAGGTCTTATGTTTGCCCCAGCTGGATACCTGATTCCGACCTTTTGAAATTCTCCATTATTCTTCATTTTTCAGTTTGATATAATTCCCAGCTTATCTTGTTTTTCTGAACTTACGGTTTTTTACACTAATTTCACACTTTGTTTTGAAACGCAGCGAATATCTAAAACCTTACAGGGATGATTTGTTCTTTGGAAATTATACTTAGAACATTATAAATATATTTTTTAGGATTGAGATTAAAAAATTTGATCTTTAATATTTTCACAGCCGTAGTGTAATCCTAGTTTCAAGTTTTTGTTATTACTGACGTTGAGACTTATTCCTGGGCTTCGAAAGTTATTTGCTACAGCTAAACGAGTATGAACTTAATGTTTGTTAGAATACAAATTGTCTTAACATGACAAGATAAAATCAAGATAATCATTTTTAAAAGCAATGCTACAGTATAAAACGAATATGCTTTAATGAAATGATGTAATTTTCATCTCAGATTCATCTATAGTTTCAATCAATCATACTGTTTCACGCTATCGTCGTTATCAATTTTTCTTTTACGATTTTGTGTTACAGTAGGTGAGCGGATTTATTCATGACGCTTGACTGTAAACATTGTGAATTGTAGGCGATACATATCAGTTATGTATTTATCTATCACTGGTCTGATATTGTGATTAATTGTGCCACCATATCTGTACTAATATCTTGTATTTGTAATGTACATAATCTCAGCAAATATATGAATGTTGAAATGTTTTCAGAATATAGTACATCTTAAAAGCATGTCACAATAAAAACACAGAAAGCAGCTGTAATCAATTGGTTTCCTGATTAATATGGCGCCGTAGATCGTTAAATCATCTATTTTCCTGGTCTGTGAGAGTTTCCGGTAGGTAAACACCTCTTTGTAATACGTCACGTGCAAGACCTTTAATCTCTAAAAAGTAAAAGAGATAGGTAAGTGGTTATAAATCTTGGCAACCTAAACATCGCTAATAAGAGGATATGGTAACCGGCCTCAAGATCAAATACGTCCTTTGAAACAGAGAGAAACATGGAATTGATATATGTTCTGATGATCATACTCATTTATAGATTGATCAGTGGTTAGCATGTATACCTTCTGATCGTGAGATCCTTGGTTCGAATCCGTATAGTGTTACGATTGGCTTCCCATTTCCTTCGGATGAGACAGTAAACAAAATCAAGGTCTTGTACCGTAGCACGTGTCGATTTGTCAAATAACTCACACAGCTTGATAACTAAAAGTGCCGAGATGTGGCTAAATGTGTAGCACTTCACTTATGCACGGTGACGTCACCATATAAGTGAAAGACACTTGAGTGGGCAGTACTATATTACGGCAAACCGAACAATTATTTACAGTTGGTCTTACAAAGAGTCGGCGTAGCTCCACGGAAGAATTGAGGCTTTAAGCTGCGTGATCTCAAAATATAGAGACTAATGAATGTTATGTTATAAAGATGCGTTGTATCCTATGACTTTTACGTTTTCCATCCTCATTTATTATTTCTAATCTAAAGATTGAAGTAAAGAGTCGTGTTACATCACACTTCGTAAAAAGACATTTTTAAAAATCAAAACGTTCAACAACGTTGAAACAAAATGAGTGAAATATTCTTGAGTGGGACATTAAACAACAATACTATACCATC
This sequence comes from Pinna nobilis, assembly GCA_016161895.1. Lineage (NCBI taxonomy): Eukaryota > Metazoa > Mollusca > Bivalvia > Pterioida > Pinnidae > Pinna > Pinna nobilis. The sequence continues at coordinate 1,811 of JACSZP010014674.1, read as the reverse complement.
ATTTACCCGAACAAGTTGCTTAGGAACAAAAGTGTCGGATTAATGAGGCTCAAATGTAATGTTTATCGCAAGAAATGATACCCCCTGCTTTGCCGGTATATCTGACGACATCTACTGAGATTAGTTACTCATCACTTCATCAGTACGAGAGAGAGAGAAAATTGTGTATGCTAATATGTGATATAAGTTGATAACATTTAAAAAATATTCTGTCTTGTTAAATATCAATTTATAAACTAGCATTTGCGCAAAAATAAGCCTCTTCATCAGATAATCGTTGATTTAATAAATAGTCTGCACTTTTAGATGTCTAAAGTTGCGTATTTCATCAGAAGTGCTAGCGCCATTATGAACTTTTACGTTCTATACGGTTCAGATTTCGGATTACTTTTAAGGATCTATGTTCCGTCAAACGCAAGGAAAATGGAAGCCATGACTTTGATGCTATCCGTTCATCTCTGAGATTTGTATTGTCTGTGTGGCAAGCGTACTTTCCGTCTGGTGCTAAAGGCATGAGTCCAAATCAGTTCAGCGGAGGTGACTTACTTCCCTTTTCCCTCGGATAGGAAGATAAGCTCCAAGGCCCAGTGTCGCATTGGGTGGTTGTAGGCACCGAACACTCTTCATCCAACCAACATTAGAAGCAGGGATTTCTCCGTATAAGAGTAATTTTTGAGTGGGGCGTTTAACAACACAAGAAGAAGTATCGATCTAATAGGCAATGCTTTTCTTTGAATGACGTCACATACAACCGAATTTGCACATGATGAGGTCGATGGACGAAGACGATGGCAGACTTTGGTACCTTGAATACGTCAATTATGTAAGGACTAAACACTTTTTGAATATAAAAACTAAACACAACAATCCATGAAAAAAATACTTGGTTTTAATTACTCGAATTATTTTTCTTAAGAGTTTAGAGTCGATGTAGATATCCGGTAATCAAGGTTACTTACACGCTTTATCTTGTAGGTATGTCATATAGGGAAAATTCTTTTCCTGTTGGAACTGTATGAAATTAAAAAAAAGTGATTATTTGTTTTATTGTATTTTCCGTGAATTATTTTGTCATGATTTTAAGTTTTTCCTATTATCCTATCAGGTTTGTGTATTATCGTAATATTGCCTAAACTCTCATTTTAAATTGAAATCATTCTCGCAAAATTTTATCAATTATTTTTACCCCATCAATCTTTTTCAGCCTTTTACCAAAATTGCATTAGATGGTTTGGACAAACAGCAAAGACCGAAGTACTACAACCCCAATGTATTTAACATTGTAAAATATATCGAGTCATTCCTCGAAGTGACGTTTTGACATGTATACACATAGTAAGGTCACTGTAACTTTCTTTCCTACAAATCAGTTTCTTGAAGAAACATTAAAGAAACAGAGAGACTCTTTTATTAGTATTTTTATCACCTAAGAGAATCCTTCGGAAGATCCAAATGAAACCCCAGGCGGTTATTAAATCATACATATATATTGTATCCAACTTTCTAATTTAGACAACTCAAATTCGATTAACCCTTCAAAGTTTTTTTTAGGGACATTTTTGAGCGATTGTGAATTTTTATAGGTTAAGATATGTACTTTAACTTACATAAATACAATGTACATACTTACTTCTACAAATAAAAGCGATAAATCATCACCTTATAACTTTATCAGACGGAGTCTAACATCAGTATCTTCATCCTTATATAACGGAAATGCTGGATCCTGAGATATACTAGGCTTCTACAATTTACAGGAAAATTTATTCTGATTTACAGACAGATTTAGGCACGTATATGGCGGAAGTGAA
>JACSZP010014657.1:359-15876 GCA_016161895.1 Pinna nobilis | reverse complement strand
GTTTCTGTGAAATAGCGATAACAGGAATTGTTTAAGGACGGACCACGGAAGACGGACCACGGACGAAAAGCGATTTGATAAGCCCACCATCAGTATGACGGTGGGCTAAAAACTTGAAAGGCTCCACCTTAATATATTTCTATTTTGCTGCAAAAATTCTCTCTTGTAGTAACACAATTTGACCAGTATTAAGGGGGCATCCAAGTGAAGGATTTAAATGAACATATATGACAGGTGGTCTCCTAATTCAGATGATTAATATACTAACAAGCAATTCGGGAACCATACATTTAGGTCACATAGGACAGGTAGTCCTCTGATTCAGTGAATTGCTAAGAAAGGTTATATACATTAACTGTCTTTTTAAACCTTCTTTAATAGAAATATAGATAGACAAGGTGATTCCTGCATATCACAACACATACTTGTTGGTGAGGTTATAAAACAGATCAAGTACATGTCATACCTTCTTGCATCAGCTCTGTTATCTGAACATCTTTTTCTTCCAACAAATTCTGTAGACTCCTGTCTTTACCTCTGTAAAATCCACATATACATCACAAAGTACTGAATGTTTTATAACAAGGATATCAAAATCACTTTGTTGTATTAGCTTTGTCATTCATCATTCAATTCGAGAATCTTTCACTTGTATGGAGAAGTCATTGAATGCTGATAAAAGACTTTGAATTTTTGTCTATGATTGGTACTTAGGGCCACTAAGCAGGGAGTAAAATCACATCCACAATCCATCTGTACAACTGACAACTTTTGTTTCAAATACCAGGTGTTAAGCAAAGAACAACTGCTACTTATTTTAATGACTCAGATTAACCACAGTCCAGATTCAAAAAGAGGGCCTCTGCCATACCCCTTAAAGATTTCTAGAATATATCTGTCTTTGGAAGCTAACATCAAAAAATCATTTATGAAAAATAAACTTACTTTTTTGTTAATTCCTCTTCAGCATGTTTAAGCTGTTTCTTTAATGTTTCTTTTTCCTAGAATCATAAATGGTAAGTGATAGAAATTTACTATCATTTAATTAGAGCAATGAGTTCTAACAGTTCTACACATACAGTATTCTGCTGACTTAACAATTAACACATGATGTTAAGTATTGTTAACCTGGCAACTTCAAAGTTAACACAAGTGACAACCAGGATCTAGCTGCTCATCTACTGGTTAAATCTAAACCCTCAGTCAAATATAATCAACCAAGAACTGAAATGAAACCAAAGAGTTTAATTTTCTTGGTAAACAATTGGTTAATCTAGTCAAAGTGTAGGAATTGAATTATTTTGCTTAGCAATTACTGTGAATCCAGAAATTTTCGCACAACATTATTTTGACGAATCGGTAGCCACGCAGTTACTCACGACACTATATTTTCAGGTGTTTGCTTGTTAAGTATGCTAAATTTATGTTGTTATTTCAGGTTTGAATATTAAGCGAGAATTTTGTTTTCGCGAGTAATTGCTCTCGCGTAATTACGCGAAAATAAAATTCTAGCGAATAAAACTGGATTTACAGTAGTTAATCTATAGTTGAATTTGGAAATTTAATCAAGCTCTGGAACTCAGTTACTGTCTTTAAAAGAGTCAGTTACATTCACACGTGGGTTTAACCCAACCAATAGATGAACAACTGGATCATGGATATCTGATCAGCTAACATATAATGTTAAGTATAATTTACCCTGATAACTTGATTGATTTTCTTCTCTGACTCGGCTATTCTCTTGGAAAACTCTGAGTTAACATTATTGATGTCCTCCATTTCTGCCTCTCGAGCTGCCTCTAGCTGTTGTAATTGACTGTAAATGGGATAAAATAATTGATCAAACATAAAACAATATTTAATATTTTTCTTTCAACTTTACAAGTACATAAATATCTTTATAATCTTTTTTATTTAGATTTTAACCATTTCACACCATCAACCATAATTGACTGGTCTTAGACCATGGAAAAGAACCATTCCGATGCTTGGAGTTGAAAGGGTTAAACAACAACAATACCAAGCTATTTATATTCCATAATTTCAATTTAATGCGACAAAATGTTTGATACAACAAACACATTACTGATGCAGAATTGCGTTTACATACTTGTGTAATATACTATTGGACTCTATCAAGTCAAGATTTTCTCGGCTCAGTTGAACTAACTTGGTCTCTCTAGCCTGCAGAATTTCTGTAGTCTCAGCTAATTTCTGAAAATATACAAACAACCCTGGTGTTATTTAACTATAACATGTGGCTTCAAAAACTTTGAATACAATAGATACATGTATTATATATATGCTGCAAAAGACTTATCGAAGAAATAGATATTTAATAGGTACTGCTTTCTGATTAAATACACAGTGGAAGAAGAAATTTTAGCCATCATAGCTTATCAGAATCATCTTAATGGTGCTACCAATAGTCTTTTTGCGGGAAGTTAAAAAACTGACAAATTGATTGAAACCTATCAAGGTTTTATGAATTTCATGTATTATGCAACTGAAGACAACACGACAAAGTTTGCATGCAAACACCAGGTATTCTATGAATTATTAATAGCATACCTTTAATCCAAATATCTATATTGACTTTCTCTATTTTAATCTATGTATAACAGTTATAGTTCTAGTGTTGCCAAAGTCATCGCTGTGTGATGATTGTACTAAAACTTTGATAATGTTTTACAGAAAATACAAATTATGCACTAAATGTAACACGTCAAACATGCATGCATGATACACTTACAATCACTATGCACAATCACTATGACACTCTCTACTAGTACATGGTTATTGTAAAAAAGTGAAGGCTAGTGATTATCAGTGCATAGAGTAAATAGCACACACAAAGAACTGAATAAAAGAAATACCAACATGTTATATTGAAACACCAAATTTTTTATAACCTTTAACATAACAGATTGACATTTACTTTTGCAAAGCCTCGAACACCTCTTTGTTTTTAAGCAAACAGTGGTAAAAAGAAAAAAAAGATGTGTTTGCGAAATACTAATGTCCCCTGGTTAGCAGGAATCAGAAAATGATGTATTACGTCAGAACCTTCTCTATTAATCTAAAACAGCTAATGTTTGTCAGATAAATTTGTTTAAAAGTACTAAACTTATTAAATTGCCGAAAATAAAGTAGGTCAAGGTCACAATGTTAAAAATAGTGGTACTGGTAGCCAAGTTTTCTGGAACAGAATACACATGTGAAGTACATGTACAGTAGAGTCGGTCTATAACGAATCAGCTTAAAGCGAATTCAGAGCTATAACAAAGAGGAATTAAATCCCAAAAAAGGATTTCTTTTTATTTATATATGTAGTAAATTCTGATTCTTAAAAAGAAGGATGCCTGTAACTAAGTCAAAATTCAATCCCCTTTGACTTCGTTATAGACCAACTCCGCTATATATAAGTCTTATCACCAACCATTCAAAAAACATTCACCAAGGTAATTTTTCCTAAAGGAAGGTAAAAAGTCCAGGTCACAAAGTGATACATGTATATCCATGTATTTGTAGGAAGGTTGGCCCATATGAAATGAATATGTGAGATATACAACTGTAATAGTTCAGTCATGTACCATTCAAAAGATACAGGGTACACATCTTAAATTTAAATACCTGGACCCAGTTGCACAATAGTTTAACCTGTAGTTAAATTTAACTATGAACTTACTGATCATTAAATTTGTGGTTTTGGTAACTCTAAAATAATTTTTTANNNNGCTAGCTACAAGTTAATTTAACAACACATTGTGCAACTGGGTCCTGATCCCTTGCCATTCAAGGGTTATTGCCATAGATAATTTTCCCTCTTTAAGGTCAAGGCCACATATTTTGGTATGTGAAGGAAGGACTTCCCAAAGAAGTTTTGACCAAAAGTATTTTTCATTGAAGTAGGTTAATTTCAAAGGTCAAGGAAAGGTCAAGGTCACTATGTCATATATACCGGTAAACATGGAAAGGTATTCTATCTAGAAATATGTGTCACAATGAGAGCCTGATTGCCTGCACCTACAATGTTGTCTCTTTTATTGAAAGTGGAACATAATAATACACAGAATGACAAACATAGCTTTATATGTTCCCTTGTTCTGTGAGAGAGGGAGCCTAACAAACAAGCAATCTTTAATTACTATTTGCCAGAGTATTATGTGTCTAAGATATTGCAAAACTTAATATTGAACTCCTTTGCCTATATCTACCATTTTGCTTTTTCAAAATTATCGTTCTCAGCTTTCACAGGAAAGAAATTGGTTTTATACATTTAGTAATTGCTATACTTTACTATTAAACATCTCACTTTAGTTTGTTAGCTTTACTAATGAACCTTTTACTATTACCTTTTAAGTTAATTATATGAATTAGTCTTATAAAATGAAGGTTATCATAATGAAAGGGCATTAGTCTGAATGCACTATAGCCTTTCATAGCTAAGGTAAAAACATGATAGTATACATATCTCTGTAGGAGTTAATGCGGTGGTGGTGGTGTATGTGTGTTGTGGCGTATTTGTGGTGGAGGTGTCTGATGGTAGTGAAGTATGTGTGGTGGTAGTTGTGGTGGTGTATGTGTGGTGGGAGTGGTATATATATATTGCTAGTGGTGTATTTGTGAAGGCTGTATACTAGTATTGGTAATGCCAATGGGGTTGGTGTATGTGTGGTAGTGGTTCATGTGTGGTGAAGAAAGGGTAGCGATGTATGTACGGTGGACATGTATGTGTGTGGTAGGTGTAATAGTGGTGTATGTGTAGTGGTATCGGCTTAAGTGTGGTGTGTGTGCTGGTAGTGGTGTATGTGTGATGATAGTGGTATATGTGTGATGATAGTGGTGCATGTGTGGTGAAAGTGGGGAATGTGTGCTGGTGGTATATGTGTTATGTTAGTGGTGTATGTGTGGTGGTAGTGGTGTATACATATTTTGGTAGTGGTGTATGTGTGATGGTGGTATAGGAGTGTTGGTAGTGGCTATGTGTGTGGAAAGTATAACTGATCTATGTGTAGTGGTACTGGCTTATCTGTGATTGTAGTGCTGTATGTGTGGTGAAAGTGGTGTACGTGTAGTGGTGGTTGTGGTATATCTTTGTGATAGAGGTTTATATGTTGTGGTAGTAATTTATGTTGCAGTAGTGACGTATGTATTATCTGTGACCACTACAGTTGAACCTATCTTACTTGACCTCTAACACAAAGACTACCTATCACAAGAGATGCCAGTTCTTCATCCAATTGATTTAAACATACAACCCATATCTTAAGATGGAAAATGAATCCCATTGTTTTTAAAATAAAATTTCTTTAATTTAAAAAAATGGATTAACTAAAGTTCAATTTAACCACTGGATAAGCGACAGATCTATTGCTAGATTTCATTGCATTTCTTGATTATTTTCAACACAGGATTAAGATCTAAGTGGCGGATGAACATCTAGGTGAAGGAATATCAATGACTTGAATATCCCTGTATGCCATATAAAACAGCGGTTCAGTGGCTAGTGCTAGTGGGTCTAAATAGAAAGGTACTACTGCATATGTAATGTTCACAATATTCTGAAAAATTTAACCTTTGAACCCTGTATTTTCTGATTGTCAGTTTTTAGGTCAGAACTCATTATATTTACGGTAGAGTTGGTCTACATTGAATCGGCTTAAAGCCAAATCAGTGCTATAACAAAGTGGAATAAATCCCCCCCCCCCAAATTACGATTTGCCTATACAAGAAGTTAACTCTTAAAAGACTCTTTTTAAAAGAAGGATGCCTATAACAATCCCTTTGACTTCGTTATAGACCAACTCCATGGTATATATATATTTTGTTAGTATTTTTTTTCAGTAGCCAAGTGTTAGAAAACTGCTCAATTTAGGTGGTCAAAGTTCAAAGGGTTAATGTCAGTAATGAAAATAACACAATAAAAAATGTGGATGGAAATACAAAATATGTACAACACTCAAACATCAAGAGCAGACTACTGACTGAGATGTAATGTGCAAGAATTTAGATTCTTTAGAATACGGCAAATGAAGAGCTGAAATCATGTATCTTAAAAAATGTACTGTTTTGAGTCTGATAAACTGATTCAGAACAAAACATAAAATTCAATGCAATATCTGCAAAGACTGCAAGAAAATGCCTTTACCAGTAGCGGACTTATAACAAATACAGTCAGTTATTGCTGTATCTACAGGTACATGTATACCCTGTACCTACATGTCCTTCTTTTTACAAGTAAGTGCAATGTACAGAAGTTCACAATGACACCTATGACACCCTGTTTTGAAGTTGACATCTTCGTCCTGTTTTATAAAATCTAAAATGAAGTGCCTATTCAAACACCTTTATAATGTCATATATAATTACACTTACTCTGGTGTAATGTCTGAGAACTAAACATGATATAAGCAATCTAAATGTATGTCAAAGTGAAAACTTACTTCTGCATAGAACAGGAAAAGTGAGCTGGAAAACCTTATATTGAAACCTTTGTATATTGTTGAAGAAGCCCATACAACAACCTGTATAGCATTCAAAAGTACACTCTGTGCTCTTCATATGATTTTACAATACATTTATACTGTATGTTACCTATGTACCCTGATTCACAAGTCTACGATGACACCTGCATCTTCTAACATAGATGTACCTTTTTGCAAGTTTCTTCTAACAACTATATACCATGATTTACAATTTTATACTGATAAACGTGTACCTTATTATACAAGTATATACCAATGTGTATGTACATTTGTATATGTACCATGCTTTGTAAGTTAATTGTGAAACCTGGTTCAGATGCTTATAGCAACACCTGCATGTGCATCCTGGTGTAGATTCTACTATAAATCCAGAAATTTCGTGAATATTTATATTTTATCAAATCTGTGGTCTTACGTCTATTCATGAAAGAATACAGTCTAACCTGCCTTAGCGACCCACTGAATTAAAGGAAAACCTGTCTTATGTGACCTAAATGTATGGTTCCCAAAATGGCTTTTTCCTATATAAATCACCTGAATTAAGAGACCACATGTCATATGTGACCCTTTTTGCTCCTTCCCTTGGACGGCCTCTTAAAACAGGTTATACTGTATATTCACAACTTTGCAAAGTCCTATATTAATTGTTGCATGTCTAGGTCAGGTTAGAGTATTGAGCGATACATTTATTTTCATGAGTAAGTGTTCACATGTATTTACCCAATATTCAAATTCTTGCAAATAAAACTGGATTTACAGTAATACTAACACCTGTGAATTCTATACTGTCACATGCATCTTGGTTAAAAAGTTCATATTGACAAGAACCTGTATATCCTGGATAAGAAGTTTATGCCAACATGTGTGCACCCTAGTTCAGAAATTTTTTTATGTCATTTGTGCATGCATATACATACCGGTATATATGGTTCAGAAGTCTATACTGACACATGTACCTTGGCTAAAAATTTTATACTGATATATAAGCACACAAGTTCAGGATTTTATACTGACATCTATGTACCCTGGTTCATAAGTTTATGTTAACACCTGTGTGCTCTAGTTTAGAGGTTTATACTGATACCTATGCACTAAAACAGCTCAGTCTAACACCTATTAACATTTATAGGTTTAGTCTGATAGTACAATAAAATCTGCTTTAGTGACCACCTGTATATAAAGACCATCTGGTCTCAAAGACTGTTTTTTGCTGTCCCAAATACAGTAGAGATGCATGTCTATAACGAACCGGCTTAAGCAAATTCAGTGCTATATCGAAGAGGAATAAAATCCCTGAAAAGAATTACTATTTATCTCTTTATGTAGTACCAGTAAATTGTGATGCTTAAAACGAAGGATGCCTATGTCCCTGTGGAGGTCGTTTTATACAAGTTTCACCATATGTGGATTTCTAGCAGTGAGTCTGAAATCTGTGAATTGGTGAATATCGCAGTTACAACTATTGTAAAATGAGACCTGTTCAGCCCACTATACTTCGTCTTTATGGAAGTATATACAATAAATAAAACATTTCATAAATATTGACCGAATAATCAGTAAAGATTTTCAAAAAGTATAAGCCAGAGTTACTTTTCACCAGATCTGTTACTGAAGCAGTTCTTCAATTTCCTCATGATGATATTATACCTATAAATTGAGCTGAACGTATATTAACTATGGCGGCTCCCATTTTACAGGATTATGATTGTGAAGCATGCATTTGTGTAGATGATTCTATCATTGACCTCTAACTTATCTACCCCACAGACTATGAATGATTCATAGTCATATATTCATCCCTCAAAGTTTAAAAAAAAACAAAAGAAAGTTACAATAAAATCTTTTTAAAGAAATATAATAACTGAAATAAAATAGATACTGTTAACCAGGTTTGTGATCATGTGTGTATGGTCATCAAATGCTTCACCTGTCACTGGTGACTTGTAGTGACACAAGGTAATGCTGCTATGGTAACGTAACAAAAAGGAAATAGACCATCGAAATCAAATCTTTTAACAATTTTTCTAAAGCATTTAGACCTGTTGTTTTATTTTTTTGTTTTGTTGCATAATGTTCTACTCAGGAATCGTTCACTCATATGAAGACATCACCAAATGTCGGTGACGGGCTAGTAATTTTGGCCTACACTTGGCGCTCACCGTCATTTAGCAGTGAAGGCTTTTTAACAAGCACAGTATTTTCCCTTTGTTTATTTGAACAGACTTTGAAATGGATCAAACAGACCATGAAGGGGAGTTTGGGGGTGAACTGAACAGTAAAAGGAGGGGGTCGGGGTTCTCTCCATAGAAATTCTTGAAGCTTAGATTTGACCCAGTCAGGAAATTGTTTGAAATGGTCAATTTGGGTGCCAGTCGGTTCTTAAGAAAAATACTGCAAGCTGACATAATTATACTGTAATATGCCTAAGTCTAATAAGCAAACTTTTGACATTTTTCTAAGCAATTTTGATCAAGTAGTAGGAAAAAGAGTTAATGTTGAACACTGCACATTATAATGAAATCTCCAGTGACAGAGTTTGTAGATAATAAAAACACAAAAAATACAAAAACAGTGAACTCCAGATTTAACAAGATCAGACTTTAGTATTTTCTGGTTGTGACAAAATATAAGTCTGGGACTTTTCTCTTTAAATTTCCAGAAAGGATCCAAAGGGGTGCATTCTTGAATTCAGAGGAGGAGACTTTATTAAGATGCAGATATTAGCTTAAATATAATTTATGTAACTATGTATATACAAAATTATTCCCTCTGAGACTTTGAATTTTGCAAGAAGGGGTCAACCTTATTTCTATAAGGATTCAAAGGGTAAAACTTGTTTTGACAGCTCAAATCATTTCTAAACAGGCACTTGCATGCATAGATATTATAAATTATCTTAGGTCTGGGTTACAATAAGGAAATCGGGAGTTCATAATAAATCAAAACGGAATATAAATTTAAACAAATAAAAGAAAACTGAAACCTGGTTTACAGTACTCTTCTCCCCATTTGTTGATGTTCTTTTTTCATTGCTATAATCATTAATCTGATTTAAGCGCTCTTAAAGTCTTTCATTAAATGTGAAGTGCTTTAAAATAAAGCAGAAGGTAAGAATTAAGAGACCATGAAATAAGCAGAATCCCACGAGTGACAAGAACCCCTAACCTGTGTGTTTGTATCCGAGTTAGTCAGTTCACAGAGCTCTGGCACAGTCTGCAACTAAAACCAAGCCTTCAGTACATAAGCATGCATACAAACATTGACATATCTACACATGACCTTTGACCTTATTCTGCAGGGCAGATTCAATGGACACACATTATTCTCAAGGTGAAATTGTGCATCAATTAAATTTTGGTTTAAGATCAACAGCAAGAAAATACCATGCATGTAGTTAATAACCATCATAGGAATATTTCAAATAGTATAAGCCAAAACTTACAATGTCTCACCAATCATCTAAGCATAAATTTTATCATTGCAAGCATACTATTGCTAAGCATTAACCATATGCTGTTTCCAAACTTTGACATAATTTTCTGTTTGCTTTTGGTAAAATATTGCCAAATAAAAGTATTTGTTTTCACATACCCTTCAATATTCAAACAGAATTTGTTTAAATTATACATTTGTACTATTTAATATCATTTGTTTGCAGATGGAATGGTTCTTGAGTGCTTATCATGATATATTCAAGGGTGTCTTAAAAAAGAAAAGATTCTTTCATACAAAACCACAGAAATACTACCTTCAGGAGGTTTTGTGGATGATATGGGTCACTGCTTTCTTCATTCAGGGGGGATAACTCTGTAATCTGTCGATATTCTGAAAATGTAATCAAGTTTCAATGATCAATATTTCAGGTGCATAAAATGAAGGTATTAATATTAGTCACACTCAATGAATTTTGTCTGCAGGATCGTAATACATCTTCAACATGGAAAATCAGAACTAGTATTTAAGTATCTAAAAACTATTCATTTCTGACTATGCCTGTACATGTAGTACCAAAAATACCTCAGATCTGACAATTAGATGGAGCTTATCATGACTAGATATGAAGATGCTTTTGAAATGAAAAAAAAATGCAATATCCAAGTACATTAAGCTAAATACTGCTAGATTGCTACTACACTTAGCTTTAGGGATGCTACTAGCCGACTAAATCAAGCTAAACGGATGCTGCTAAACCAAGCTTGATGGCTGCTGAGGACATCATCCTTCCTTAGACATGCATAATCAATCCTTGACACAGCACCCATTTTAAGCATGTCATCTAAAGGACAAATCATATAGCAGGCTGGGATACAGCCTTTAACACTTTTATCAACTATAGCATCTGCTCATAAACAGCTGTGACAAGTTCAAGTTATCATGGAGAAAAACATTTTATGTATTTGTTGGTATACAGACTTAACTTAAACCAGAAAAGGAACATGATAACTGTATTCTTACCAAGTCTAACAGGTTATACATGACTTACTCTGATCTTCACTTATAGGCCTGTTGTCATCCGGATGATTTCCATCATCTAATCCCTCCAAACTGTCCCTCCCAGGACTGAGCTGCTCCCCATGTCCCTCTCGACTTTGTGTACTGGAGCTGGACTGACTGTCAGACCGTTTGTGAGCTGATGTACCTCTACGGGCTGTTTTCTGCAGAGCAATTTTAAGGGGAGATAAATCTACTATTTTAGTACCATCTCCATTAGGAGTTGGAGTAGATATGATTTCAATGTCTGAGGAAGTTGTTGTAGAAAATTCATCTCCAGAATCATGGCCTCCAGTGCTGCGAGAGCATTCTGATTTCTCTCCACCATTGGAATGTGTGTCGCTGTTGTTGTCTTCAGTCTTAATCCCATCTTCCATGGCTTCCTCTATCATACATTTAACATACGAACTACTGGGGGATACACTACCTATACTTCTGTGCTCATCGTATTCCTCCACATCCAATCTATCATAAGGGAGTGTACTTTTTGAATTTTCTCTATCATAATGATCATCACTTTCAGCAATGTCCTCACTTTTTGCAATCCTATCAACAACTGTGTCATCAGAGGTATATGTATCCATACTACTATCTAGTTTATTTGTGTCAGAGTCAGTGCCCCCTAAGGAGCTCTCATTAGGACTAAGAGATATATCAGAGATTCTACTGGCATCAGAGTCTGTCAGTGCACTTTCTGATGTAACTCTGCCCTGTGTCTCTGTCTCTCTTTTACCTGTGATATTGATGGACACTGTCTCCGTTTCATGAAGAGGCACTTCTTCCCTACTATCAATTTGATGAACTGGCTGTTCCCCCTCACTCCCCATCTGATGATAAGGCTGTTCCTCTTTTATCACAGTATCACATTTTAAATCACTTTGGACATTTACATCTGGATCATTTGCTGTCTCCACTTTTAAACTAGATTCTTGTGTAGGTACTTCAGAAACCTGAACTATTTCAAGTGAGGATGAAGAACCAGATGTTGTCAAATCAACATCTTGATTGCTCTTTTGTTGAGGATGGGATTTATCCATTTTTAATTTTGTTGAAACATCAATCTTAATAGCACTATCAGACGAAATCATTTCAAGAGAGCTTGCACTTTCAGACACTTCTGATATTTTGGAATCAGTTGAATTTACGGATTTTTCTGAATCTACAGTACTAAAGGCGGAAACATCTGTAACTGACTCCAGAGTGGCATCACTCTCTTTTACATCTGAAGCACTGACACTCACATTAATGTCTGTAGCAGTACTACTAGGTGGGATAACTGCAGATGACTCAAGAGCAGTGTAACTCTTTGTTACATCCTTCTCCTCAGAACAGTAAATGTTTTGTGATTCAGATGAAGCAGGTGCTTGAACCTCACTTTCATTCTCAGAAGTGTGTCCTAATTTCTCCTGTTGAGCCTCTGAAATGGTTTCATCTGTGTCCATACTTCTATTTGGTAATAAAACAGAAATTTTCTCATCAAGGGACATAACTTGTGATAAACTGGTGTTAAATGTTTGCTCAATATCTTTTGCAGGTGTAGTATCTGATACAGATGAAGTAACTTCCACAGTTGATAAGTTTGTGTTGTTTCCTTCTGGCTTATTAGACTCCTGTTGACTAGGATTCATATCCAAATCTATTCTCTCATCTTTTTGAGCTATCCTTGAGGCTTCATCTCTGCTTATACCCCCTTTATCTTGCTTGGCGTCACTGGGTGGAACACTTACTTCCTTTGCCTCCTCATTAGTCCCCTTCTCAGACTTTTTCACCTTCCTGCTAATTCCCTTACTTTTGGGGGCATCCTTAGCCTTACCTGACTGAACCTGTACTTTTGATGATGAAGATTGAGTTTTTGAAGGTTTATCTTTTTCAGGAGAGCTTTTGAACAACGAGGCTTCCAGCATACTGGAATCCATTGACCATGGCATTGTCCAGGAACTCCTGCCCTCTTTAGCACCTTCAGACTTTTCACCTTTATCGTCATCTCTGGACTTTGAACTCGAAGAAGAGGTAGCGGAATCTACCTTTTCAGAGGGTGATGTTGCCTCCGCTGAAATTGATTACCACAAACAATTAAGCTTCAAACATTTATTACTTAATAACATGAAGAATATCACAGTTGAAGGATATAAATTTCAATATTGTTGCTTGACAATGGTAGTAAAGAAAGCTTAATCAAATGTGATAAAGATACAAAGATAAAGATGCAATTTCATGTTATATGTTGTTTATAATCAATCAATGGTTGTGAAGTTATCTAATATTACAATATAACCTATACAAACTTATTCAAATCTAACACATGTATATTGTACCTCAAACTGTGATGTTCTATTGTTTTTCTGTGGGTTAAATCAGGGGTAAATACCATCATATGCAGGTCTGGTAAAGGGTCCCATATCCAGTGTAAAATCTTTTATTTTTTCATCAATATTAAGAATCATGTCATTCACATTTTGTAAACAACTTTAAGCTATATTCAATCAGAACATTCAGTCTTCAAATAAAAACAAAGATGTCAGTTAAATGAAATGAATGAAGTTGGTTAGTTGAATTGTTGTTTAACATTCCACTCAAGAATATTTCACTTATGGTATATGGAGATGTCATCATGTGCCAGTGAAGGGCGACAAGTTTTGCTTATGCTCAGCACTTATGGCTGTAGAGCAGGAAGGGTTCTTTTACGTGCTGACACTTACTGTGACATGGGACCTAGTTTTTTCTATCTCATGTGAAAGACAGGGACAGCCTACCAGAGTGTGGCTGGGAAATTGAACCCGGGACCTCTTAATCAGAAGATAAATACACTAGCCAATAGACCAGGGTGACCCCAATGAATGAATTCAGGTGAGCACTTTTTTTCCTTCAAATGATTCTTATGAGTAATGCCTCCTTTTCCCAAATTGGCCCATTTTGAGGTATCTTTCCCAATTAGCAGGACACATGACCCTATCCAAGGAAGGGTTATTAACCCCTAGTTAAATGAAGTATATAACCTGTATTCTCATCTCCTGCTGAAATCTCCAACACTTTGTCAATTTTCTTCTGGGCTTGCTTAAGTGCCTGGGAAGCAAAACTGCCAAACCCACTTGCATCCCACCAACTCATCTTTTTATTCTAGTGAAACCTTAAAAAAGAAAGAACACCATTCTGAAATATTATCAATTTTAAATCACATATCATAAACATCTTCCAGTCAGTAAATTGCACATGTATTTTTTTGTTTTATTTACGGGTACATCAGATCAACTAATAAACATGTACATGTATATTGATGAAAGTTGCAATTTGGCTCAAGTCACCAATTATTCAAGTCAGGAATGACTCTCAGTACCTTTGTCATTATGCCCAATAGTTAATTATATTGTCTTTTTTGCTTTTATCTGATATTCCTCTTGAGAATCTTTCACTCATATGAAGGCATCATTGAAGGCCGGTGAAGGGCTTAAAGTTTGGCCATGTTCGACAACTGCAACCATGGAGCAGTAAGGGGTCTTTATCAAGCCTACACATAGGCCTACTATGAACAGTCTCAGTTTTAAGTTTTCCGTTGGATCAATCTGAAACTTTAACAACAAATGATGGGAGCTTGGCAAGAAAAAAAGAGTTGCTTTCGATAGACAGTAACTTTCTTTTGTCATGGCCTGGATTTTAACCTAAGACCACCTACATGTACATACATGTATTTTCAGAAGTACTAAGCAAGTATTATATGCAATGCTGGACCAGTATAACCAAAATTAAGAATTAATTGTGCAAATTAAAAAAAAAAAAGAAAAGGGAAAAACTTAATATTTAAGGTGATGATTGCAATCATAACAGTCTCAGTAAAAAAAATGTGTATGCATTATTCTTTGCAATTTAGTTATCATGTAGATAATATAATTCTTAACAAAGTGTTTGTTATATCTATTGTGACTGATGACTGTGTTAAACAGTGCTCCAGACAAGACGCATAACTGCGTATTTCACCCCTAAAGTTGACGAAATATGCATTGACACTAATATTTATGCATCCATGTTATGCACTCACTTTTCAATTTACTTTAATTGTCCTTTCAAATTTTGATAACATGCGTAATTTGGAATCTTCTACTTCGCCCCTTTGAATAAAGTTTGATTGATTATTTCAAATGAGATTATCAATTTCTCGAGATATGATTAAGATTTTGTAATACATATATATATTATATGGGGCTGGATCAACTGGGGACGGATCCACTTGAGGCCAGATCCGTTTGAGGCCGGATCCACTCATTACCATATAGAAAAGTACAGGACGAAATACCTTACCAATTAGCTTCAAGCCATTTAGCATTAATTACAGTTGTATAAAAACACATATTTTGCAAATATAGTGGCTCACAAAGTCGTGATTGACTGATTACAAGCAAGCCAAGAAATCTGCCGTCTTTCAAATGGGCCCCATTTTTTAACACTCATCTCACACTGAAGGACGAAATACCTGACCAATTAGCTTCAAGCCATTAAACAATAATTACAGTTGTATAAAAACAAATTTTGTGGCTCACAAAATC
>JACSZP010014654.1:0-12137 GCA_016161895.1 Pinna nobilis | reverse complement strand
AGTAGTAAATATATAGGTGCAACACTGCATTCAAGCGGACAAAATACGTCAAAAGAAGGTAAAGACTTACCGGTGGTGACGTCAAGGGGTTCGAGATAAGCACGTGGGGTGCAAGACAGAGATATCTCAGAACGGGTGTATTGATGGATTTCTCTGTCCGAGGTGAGAGAAAGTAAAAACCAAGGTCCCGTGTTGCAATAGGTGTCAGCATATTAGAGACCCTTCCTTGCTCTACGACTATAAGTGCTGAGCATAGGCAAAATTTGACCTATACACAGTGAAGTGCCCATACATGTATAAGTGAAAGATTCTTGAGTGGGATATTTAACAACAATATAACACGCAACCAACATATTTACATACAAGAATATCATGACCTCGAGAGGGATGGGTGAAGATTACTATGTAATTAAAATAAACACATGTGTGATATTTTGTTTGTGATTCAGTGCTCTGAACATGTGCTTATCAACAGAAATGTGATAAATCAATTAACACATGCTAAAAGGCATAACACAACTAATATGTGATAAATGAAATAAAACTTGCTAACAGAAACAGCAAAACGTGATAAATCAAAACACAAGTGCTCAATGATACACAAACTGACAAAGAATGTGCGACAACAGAAGAAATGCAAAAATCAAAAATAGATCTGTCAAATAAAACTTGATAGAAATATAACATGAATCATAACATCATAAATCAAACACATTAGTAACTATGGTAATGCAAAATAAGCCGTTACTAAGGAAACAGCATTTTGATCATCCAATGACCATTACCAATAGAGTTGAATTTCTGTGTGACTATTCGTCTGGGAAAGAGGTGGGGTGTAGGATGGGGAAATAGACTTTTTTCATTTGTTGTTGTTTTCAAACAAGATCTACGTTTGACAAAATTTCAGGAAGCAAGGACGGAAAGGGTACTTTGAAGGGACCAGTTGTTTTTGTAATTTGGACTACTGCTTAAGTAACTGTTAATGAAGATAAAATTAGTATCAACAAAACCAACAAACTGTGCAGCTCTGCAAAGAAACAGATAAATAGGAATACCTTACACACACACGCATTTGTTTGTTTAGTTCCCCCCTCCCTTTTTATAACCCTAAACCAAAAACAATGTAAATGTAAATACTAGGTATTTCGATCTTCATGATACTTGCCAAGTCTCCCCCATAGACCGGGAGACTTTCTATTTTCATATAAAATTTTGTAATTTATTTTTGATATAATGCATATCTCCATCATGAAGATCTTAAATTTGCCTATTATTTCTTAGTAAAATCTGGAGTCTGAGATTGAAAAATCTCCCTCATGCAATTTTTTAAAGGCTGGCCAACTCTTGTTATTTGTGAGCAATTTTCTTATGCAAGCCATACATGCTTTTCCTATGTCAATAAAACAGTTAATTCATGTGAAATAAATATATATGATAGAAATGATTGAGCTGGTAAACTCCGGTAATTTACCTGAAATATTCTTCATCACATGATATTCAAAGTAAATTATCCTGACGTGTACATTTTACTCATTTTCAGTTAACCTATCTTGCATGTAACTTATCAGTAACATAAAAGATATACAGTAAAACTTGGATAAGTCAAAGTTCACGGGACTGTTTGAAAAAGTTCGAGGCATCGGGACTCCGATTTACAAATATAATGAGTTTCTTGACTCTTTCATGACTTTTTTACCAGTGGCATACATTGACATCCCCTTTCCTCACATTCACACATTAAAATGAATAAATTATGAAACTTTATTTCGTACACTGAGTTTGTAGGATAGTTGGTCAGCGATGGAGTAATTAGCAAAATAGGTCTGGAAATGTCAATGTGCAGACTGCTGCAAAGGAAAATTTATAAGTTCGACTTATTTGTAGTGATTTTCATTGTTTTTATTTTGAAGGGTCAAAAAATTTATTCAAGACAACGTGAAATTTGACTCGTAAAACTTCGAGTCTTGAGTAGTATTTTAATAGGATTTTATAAGGAAACTATTTGGGATTTTGAGAAAAGTTCGACAGACGGAGAAATTCAAGTCATTGAAGTTCGACTCATTGGAATTTGACTGTATATATGATCTAATAAGTGACTACAAAATCCCAGGAAATGTTTAAACAAGAAAATCAAATCTGCCTAAAATTTGCCTAAATGCTTTGACATCTGTGTATTAAGAATGGTATTCCTATAAAAAAATCTGTCTTTGCTTTTCTGTTAAACTGAACATTTAACTGAAAGAGAACTGGCACTTACCATAATGGTACATGTAACAGGTCTGCAGAATCTAACTTCTAGCTAGTGATTATAGGTACACAAATACCTCGCACAACTAGTAGTACACATGAACCTATCTTGAGAGACCACCCCTTCTGCCATGTGAACATATAGTCTTTCAAGACAGGTAGTCTATAAGGACTGGCTTTATTTATGTAGTTTCTTAATTAAAAGAAATCTTTTAAGTGTTTTTTTTTTCAGGACAGGTGGTCTCTCAAGACTGATTCAACTGTACTTACAACTATACCCTGAGCAAAAAGGGAAGGCAGAGTGAGAATTAAAATTAAGGGCTGTCTGCTGAGATGGAATTACACCCCGATCCTGTCCAGATGTTGGTCTCATTCAGGATGTCGATATTGGGTTGCCCCAAATTAAATAGGGATGAATATGAAAGTCAATCTTGATAAATCTTCAAACTACATTTGGAAAAGCTATCTTCATTCATTATGGGATATCTTTGACAATATCAATAAATAAATTTATCCCCCCCCCCCTCTCTCAAGATCCTCCCATCCTGGAAATGATCAGAGAATTCTTGAAGTGGTTTATTAACTGATTCATTGACAGTCAAAGCAGACGATGATAATTATCTTTAGAAATTACTTCAATGACTGAAAAGGATCTCTTTTTACTGTTATTCTTTTTTATTGTGCAAATAGTATAATAAAACACAATAATTTGCAACAACTATATTTAACAAATACACAGTAACTTATTGTACTCCAACTATACATGTACATGTATTTAACCACGTTTTGTGCTCTAAAGGTTTTAACCAAATTTGGTCAAAATGGCTGAGGAATTTCAATATATGAGTGATGAAAAATAATGCCTTCAGGTTTACTGATCAAGATACATGTACATGTACTTTAAAGGCCACAGAGGTCGATTAATTGTATATATGTACATGTATATCATACATTTGTATGTAAACAATTCTCCAACTTAGAGTACATGTAGCTGATCCTCAATATCGTTAAGCAATATTTCCTTGTCTCCCTTGATATCTATTTCATGTTTAACCCTTTCACCCCTAAGTATCAATGTAGTATGCTCTTTTCTATNNGATAAACAAATAAATGAGTATCAGCATAATAGAACAAGAGAATTTCAGCAGTGTTAGACACTGATGATTGATCATTTCAGTAGATGAGATAATATAAACCTTTAGATTTAACATTTCCAAATTATGAAAAGTCTGAATGCTGTTCTTGTTAGGTTCCAAATAACTTTGTATATCTTCTTTTTTTTTTGAAAACCAGGATTACTTAACAACTTTATTTTCCTACAAATAAGTGAGAGTGCTTATTCCCCCCCCCCCCCCCCCCCCCCCCCCAAAACTAAGTTTCTTGCTTAATACCGTCTCGCGGGATTAACATGCACCATACAATAAAGGTGTATGGGCTTTTCATCCATACTGATAAAAGTATGGTTGTGCAAATAAATGTAAAACTATCCATACAGGAATGTAAAGAAATGCCAAAATTTAGAAAGTTTACTACTACGTATTGACTAATAAGTAATTGTACCTAAGTTTAGCACCTATAGGAACAGTCTGATCTGTGTTAGGAGACTGTCCAACGGAAGACGCAAAAATTGTCACATGACAGATGGTCTCTTAATTCAAATGATTTATGTCGGAAAATATACTTTGGGGAAAAAAACACTCGGGTCACACGAGTTCTTTATTGAGTGGATCGTTAAGGCAGCTTTATCACATGACTAATCTTTAAGGTCAAGGTCACAGTCTATGTCTCAATCTCAGAGTAACAATAACTTCAAATTATACACATTTATATAGAGAGTCCACAGTTATTTGTGCTAGTCATTATAATCCTTTATGATAGGTGTGCCCAGGATCGGGCCACCATCTTGTTCCGGTGCCGTGATAATCCGGAGGGTGTTGGTGTATCCGGATCCTGACTTCCATCCGGTCACTATCACTATGGGATCATCCTTCTTTATAAATTTGCGGAGACGTCCGACAGATATGGCTTTGTAAATACGCTTATCCATGTCTTCTGTCCAGGAATCAAGGCGAGGCTCTACAGAAATGGGGTTGATCACAAAGCAAAAAGCTATGATATATAGATACTCAAGCATACAAGCATAGGAAATTGCAAAGCAAAAAGCTATATACATGTATATATATATATATATATATACTCAAGCAGACAGGCATAGGTAGTCACAAGACAAAAAGCTTTATACAGTGAACTCTCGTTACAACGGCGCCCGTTTTACCAACAAATTCGGCTACGGTCAAAACTCCATGTGGTACAAACATGTACAATGCTATTTATGCTTGATATAATGGCATATTCCTGTTCCGGAACTGGCAGTAATTATCGGTAACAAATGTGCATCTTAACATTATGTTTTGTTCAATACAAAGGCAATTTACCTGAGCTGATGGGAAACAATAGACAATTTGACCATTGTTACGTAACAGATTAATCGCTTTAACACCTTGCATACGACAAGTGTACAGGTAGCCAGTGTTTGCTTACCAGGAGCATGAGCTGGTTTGAATAAATAGTCAAGGATGAAAGAGTCCGACTTCCGGTTTTGTGGTAGGCTAATTTTACGACAATGTTAACGTTTAGGGGAATATCCTATGTTTCTGACCTTCAAATACAAATAGAAGAAGCATCAGTTAGTAGGACGTCCGTTCAAAATTCCTCTAATAAACGAGAAAAAAAGACGAGGTTTGCTGTTCTCGATGTTCACTACGTATTCATATTCAGGGCCAACCCAAACTTTTTGACACTTGTAATTTCCAAAATCATTTCCAAACACATCGTAAGTAAAATTAAGAGAGAATTTTTTTTTTCAGTTTTGAACACGCAGATAATCTACCGCTATTACTATAGGTAATAACCTACTGCCAAACGGTCTATTTAAGTAACAGTTCCTCACAGTAGACCCTACATGTAAACAGCATTCCAGGACATTACTTTCGGTTATACAGATGGCAAATCATTACAACGGCATATACGTTACACAGACATTTTTATTTAAAAACAAACATGGCCGTTGTAATGAGAGTTCACTGTATATATATACTCAAGCAGGCAGGCATAAGTCATCACAAAGTAAAAAGGCTATAAATACTCAAGCAGGCAGATATATGCTGTATATCTGGACATTTTAAACTTTATTTATTTTACAACAATTAACAAACAAGTTTCGATAACTTATATCAATGTCTCTCGTTGGCTCAGATGTCGGCGTGCGGGGGTCCTTGTTGTGGGAGGAAACCGGAGTGCCCGGAGAAAACCCACGTGTCCGAGTTGGCGAACACCACACCATCTTACATACTCCCCTGGCCGTGGCTCGAACCCAGGGCGCATTGGTGAGAAGCGAGCGTGCTACCCACTACACTTCTTGGACACCTATCTGGACATTTTCACCCCTGATTAATTTTTTGTTACAGAAAACATTTTCAACTGACCTTAAATTCACTCTGAATCACTTTTATTTCATAAATGGCATGTATGTCAATTCCTCGTATCATATAGAGTCGAGTCTCAATAATCTGTATGCTTTATCTCCTTAACAAAATTTTAAAGGGATAACTTTTTCAAATAGCACTTGCCTTCATGCAAGATACCTTTAATTTCAGTAATAAATTTAGAAGCTTCAATTGTCCATACAATTAGCCTCGGAACAGTAGCGCCTGGATTAACATTGCTCACCAATGGTTTTAACATTTTGTTCTCATTGAAGATTAAATTTGCTATATAATCTAGGGGTAGATATTACGAAAATCAAATTGCAACAAAAATGTTCAGATATACAGCAAATCGACTACAGGCTTAAAATGGGCATAATGTAAAAGATATACTTAAAAGTATAAAAGGCATTAGCTCCAAATTGCATTATAAAAGAAGTAAAAAAGGCACTCCCAATATTTCACAATTTTCTACCTAAAAGCTTGGGAAAGAATTTCTTTTACATCATGTCCTTTTACCATGCATACAAATCTATATATGAGATGGAAACAACGACATGAAAGGCAGAGCAAGAAAAGAGGACTACATCTAAATAGAGCATAATATACAAGGAGAGAAAGGATATGCTGTCTAATGCCAAATTCACATGCAAAATGATATGTAAAAGTGTGTTTATAATACTAGTACATTTGTACTAAGTGTAAAGCTAATCTGTAAAGCTACATAGACTACAGTAAAACCTGTCTTAATCAGTAAATGAACATTCGGAATTTACACAAGCTCCCTGGTAAGATACATGCACATTGCATCAAAGTGGACACCTGCCTTACCACTAATCCGTGTATTTTGCGCTACAGTAGTGGTAACTCTTTAACATTGAATACACAGACTGTTGTTGTAATCCCACTAGAAATATTCCACTCATATGGAAATGTCAATGAATGCCAGTGAAGGACTCCAAATTTAGGCCTATGCTTATCACTTTGGGTAATTTTCTGAGAGGTGAGGATTCCTCAAGGTGATGACACCTACTGTGGCATGGGAAACTCTGTTAACTCGTTCACCCCTAAAGACAAATTTGAATTTGCCCAAAATCATTAATGAGTCTTTTATTTTTAGGGGGTAATGAGCTGATATTAGACAGGTTTTACTGTAGTGATAAGAAGGCTACATCTATTTCTAATATTAAAGAAAACATATAACCAATGGTAAGATACTGAGAACTGCTACCCATTCACCAGTACAGATCATTCTGGGGTCAAAGAAAAGGGGAAGTTTACCATGTTCAAGACTGCAAGCATGAGAATGAAAAGCAAATAGGTAAATATCTATCACCATGACAATATGAAATACCTTAGGATCCTAAGGGGCCTCACAGTCATTTCTGATACTATAGCATACAGAAGCAAGTCCTTGTTTCTCTGTTCGCCAGACATCTTATGCCATGCTCTATGATCTTACAAGCACATGATTCATATTTGTGACACTGAGTTGGCTGAATTACCACTTACCTATGTCTAATCTACCACTTACGTAAGTCTAGTCTACCACTTACGCAAGTCTAGTCTACCACTTACGTAAGTCTAGTCTACCACTTACCTACATAGCAGATCGGGAAGATTCCTCTAAACAGATGACACTGTCGGGCTGTCTGATCATTCCTTGTGATGGCCAAGATTGGACACCTCGGCCTATAGGCGGAGATCAGATGTGCTGACCTGAAATTTACAAGTATGTTAGCTGTACAGTGAAAATTGTATATAAAGGCCTCCAAAGGAACACAAGAAAATCAGCCTTAATGAGGAGGTGGTCTTTATATACAGTCTAACCTGTTTATGAGACTGCTCAAGGGTTGATGCAGTATTCATGGACTAGATCATTTCGTGAATGAATGAGTTTTCATTAAGGCAACATAAAAAGTAAAATTCATGGATCCTGGTCCAAATATTTTATTGAGATCCACAAGGGTTATCAGAACATGACAAAGCTTGTCAAAGATTGCAAAAATGTTGTTGTTGTTGTTGTTGTGTTGTTGTTTAACGTCCCACTCAAGAATATTTCACTCATATGGAGACGTCACCGTGTGCCGGTGAAGGGTGACAAACTTTGCCTATGCTCGGCACGTATGGCCGTAGAGCAGGGAGGTTCTTTAACGTGCCAACACCTACTGTGACACGGGATCTCGGTTTTTACTGTCTCATCCGAAAGACAGGGGCGGCCAACCGCGGAGTGGCGCTGCGGGAATCAAACCACGGACCCTCCGATTCGAAGTCGAACACGCTAACCACTCGGCCACGAAGGCCCCTGTAAAAATGAATGCCAAGGCCGAGATGGCTAGGTCAAAAGTCATGGCCCTAAATGAAAGCCCTAATCATGAAGATTCCATATATGAAATTCTCTTTCTGGTAAAAAAAAAACAGCCAAGGTTAATGTTCTGTCAAGGGAGATCATCACAGACAAGAACAGCATCAGGGTTATGGGCTTTTATCTTAGCAACCTGAAAATGAGTGTTGAAGCAACTGAGATCTGAACAAATTTACCTTTCTGCATAAACCCCAGAAAGTAAACATCCTACTATACAATACAACCTACCTTCCAGACGTGGTAATAACTATGATGGCTGCTGCCATGCACTTGAATGATGCTTCCACGGCTGCTATGGCAACGGTGTGGGTGGCATCTGTTGGGGTTGGAGTTTCCCTTCTGAGTTCCTCAAACAGCTGGCTGTGGAATACTGCTGACTCAGCTTCTCTGCAGATCTGTAATCATGTCAGTATAGATTGAATGTCATATCTCACTGAAACTTGGTTAGTTGGTTGTAATGTTGTTTAATGACCCACTAAAAAATCTTTAACTTATATGGCGACATCATCATATACTGGTGAAGGGCAATACATTTGGTCTATGCTTGTGACATATGGCTGTTGAGCAGGGAGGCATGCCTTGTTGTGACATGGGACCTCGGTTTTAACTGTCTCAGCCAATTGCATATTCAAAACCATCACCTCAAAATCAGATGGAAAGCACATCTCACTAAAACTTGTGTACATTGAGTACAATTTTAAGTACAACTTGCACTAAAGTTGGTTGATTGATGTATTGTTGTTTAACGTCCCACTCAAGAATATCTTACTCAAATGGAGACGTCATCGTGTGCCGGTGAAGGGCTACAAATTTTGCCAATGCTTGGCACTTATGGCCGTAAAGCAGGGAGGGTTCTTTAACATGCCAACACCTACTGTACCACGAGACCTTGGTTTTTACTGTCTCATCCGAGTGAGAGGGATGGCGAACCGCGGAGTGGAGCTGCGCAGATTCAAACCCTGGAGCTCGAACACGCTAACCACTCAGCCACGGAGGCCCCTTGCACTAAAGTAATTATGCTACAAATACAGTAATGTTGCAAGTTTATAATTTTGTAAGTGGACATCACAGACTGTGTAACTGCTACATCCTATCCCACATAACTCTATAGAACTATGTATCACTGCACCTTTCACAACCTCACTCTATGCAAGTGCAGATGAATAATTTTTACACTTAACAAATTACTAGATGAGTTTTTAGTATGTAAGCCCTGACCTTATGCATCATTTTGACAGCTTCCAGTGGGTAGTCTCCCTTGGCCGTTTCTCCTGACAACATAACACAGTCTGCTCCATCTAAAACGGCATTAGCTACATCACTGGACTCAGCTCTTGTCGGTCTGGGCTTCTTCACCATCGACTCCAGCATCTGAAGCAAACAATTATAACAGTCAAAGTAACAATTAATGTGGTATTATTAAATATAATTTGAACTTTGACCTCATATCTCAGATATACTCAAGTGTATTTCTAACATCATTTGTGACTTCATGTTTTCTTTGTTATATTGATAACAAGTACCAAAGTTACACAAATAACAGTCTTTGCTGCCCATAGCATTATTATGTACACAAACGTATGAATAAAAACCCTTGAAATTGTGAGTGAACAATTTTTCTATTCATCCCATTTTTTACATTTTACAATAAGGCCACCTAGAATTAATTCTCTGGTTCTCAGACAATTTTTTCCTATTTAGCATGCGGGAAGCTTTTTATATTATCTTTTCTCTGATGAAAAAACAAACGCGGGAAGAATTTTTTCCCTAAATTTTAAGGCTCTGTAAATTATCCTGGGAATTTCCATCCTCCCAGTTTTAACTTATTCCTTCTAGTACACACTAGTACTGGTATGCAATTCAGTGAATATACATTAATCACAAAAGCCATAGATAATTGTCATAGGTAGGATGGTTTTTGCCTCTAGATGGCCGCTATACGCACCATGTTTTTCGTTTCCTCGTGTGAGTCATTGTCAATCAAATGCTTGCATATGCAGGTCTCTCTTGTCAAAAGTTTTAAACATTTTACTGACTAAGGAGAAGTGCGACTAATATACGTACCGGACACGGACCGACATGGTACCGTACCGCAATGCCAGATTTTATTTTATTGAATTCTTGATAAAATCGGTAATGCGGGGGCTTTCAAGGAGATGCATTCTAATATTATTTGGTCTAAAATTGACAAATTTATGATGAAATACAATCTAATCTGCCCTAGTGGCCTACTAAATTACAGGACTACCTGCCTTATTCGACCTAAATTATTTACTTCCGAGATATTTTTTCCCTATATATATATCACCTGAATATAGAGATTACCTGTCATATGGGACTCTTATTGCACGGTCCCTTTAGCAGTTTCTTAAACAGGCTTGACTGTAGGAGTTTCATAAATAATATAAATTAAATTGTGTCTATATAAATTCATTGAATTAAAATTACAACTTGTCAAATAATTGATATCAAAATCACATGCACCTAACGGGTGATTTTTATTGTAAGATTTCTTTATGAATATTGCAAATTACCTGAGTTGCACAGATAACGGTCTTTCCAGCTCTGTTACATTTTCCTATCATCATCTTCTGGGCCAGGAACACTTTCTCTGGTGGAATTTCTATACCCAGGTCTCCTCTGGCTACCATGATACCATCGCATTGAGCAAGGATTTCATCAAATCTGACAAAACAGAAACAATTGCATGTATGATATTATATGCCCAGTGGTGTTGCAACTTGGATTCAATTTACAGAAAAAAACAAGATAAGGATTTATATACAGCCAAGCCTCATTAATCTGGATGCCAATAATGTGGATGACTCTCCTTCCAGACTAAGGTTCCTGAGTACAAAATTTTTATATTGCATTGGACATTATGATATGTACGTTTTGTTAACCTAAACGCTTCACTTGCTTGGGAAGGAAAGTGTCCAGTTTATTGAGGCTCCACTGAATTGTAATACTAATTTGAACATGATAGAGGATATTGTATTTGTTTTGTAAAATTTCTAGAAACTTGTGCCTATTTCACAAAAAAAAAATCTTATGAAATTGATGTCAAAATGTACATACTGGTCATGTTTTGTCCATGTTTTTTGTTCTACACAAGAAGCATCGAGCGTGTCTTTTAAATTTGTAAATCTCATTTGCATACTTCATGTTTGCCGCATCTTCTTTTGCAAAAGTATTTTTTGTTTACAGCATGTATGCAAATAAGGTCAGAAGAAGGTCAGTCACATGTGTGATGACACGCTTCATAAATCGTCAGCTCCACAAATGAACGTGGCAAAAAGAGGTAAAATAGTCCCGGTCCCATTTTTCTCTTTTAGACCATATTATTTAGTTAATGCAAGCAAATTTATTTATTATAGCAGGAGGACACTCTAATTTTATGATGTCATTAATGTGATTTTTTTTTTTTTAATTTTCTACTTCTGTGAAGATGAACAAGAGTACTGCAAAAAGTACAACATACACCCATCAGCAAGTCTGGAAAACGGTTTGACCTTCTCTTACCTGTAAAGTAGGTCACAGTTACTTGAGCTCATTGAAATGCAACCTGGATCTGTTGCTTCATGACAGGAAACCTCGTTTCCAAATTTTCAGTAGAATATCTTTATCCACAGCGAAAAAGTCTAGAAAAACCATGGCTTCTGATGGACATATGTCACGTCTTATGAAGGGTGTAGAAAGGGAGTCCAAATGTATCCTCTAATGTTCATAACATTATTACACCATTAACACATGGATGACACAGGCACATTACCTTTTAACGCCTTCATGGTTCTCTATCTTGCCTATAATTTTGAGGCACATTACCTTTTAACACCTTCATGGTTCTCTATCTTGGCTATAATTTTGAGGCACATTACCTTTTAACACCTTCATGGTTCTCTATCTTGGCTATAATTTTGAGGCACATTACCTTTTAACACCTTCATGGTTCTCTATCTTGGCTATAATTTTGAGGCACATTACCTTTTAACACCTTCATGGTTCTCTATCTTGGCTATAATTTTGAGGCACATTACCTT
>JACSZP010014647.1:0-18196 GCA_016161895.1 Pinna nobilis | reverse complement strand
CATAGGTAACCCATGTGTGAAGTACCAACATTGTAGACCCACAGGTAATCAAGTTATTGTGCGGAAACCATTTTCAAGGAACAGAGTCTTGTGACCTTGACCTTTGACCTTCCGACCCCAAAATCAATAGGGATCCTCCTTGAGTCATAGGCAACCCATGTGTGAAGTACCAACATTGTAGACCCACAGGTACTTGAGTTATTGTGCGGAATACATGGACAGACGGACAGACAGACAGACGGAGAGACGGACAGACATGGTGAATCCAGTATACCCCCTACAACTTTGTTGGCGGGGGGTATAAATATAAAGATATATACCGGTACCATAAAAGATATCATACACAGAATATTCTTTTGCAATTTCCAAGAAACTTTTGAAAAGAAATCTGAAAGCTACCAGTGATTATCAATATTAAGTGTGTAAGATACAGGCAAAACTGCACTGTGAAAAATAAATCTAAATCATATGTACCTTAATTAACACAATGCCACCATATGGATAAAAGTTTCTCTTCCAAAGACCTAATGTTTTCCCATATTTGTACAGCACTGAAAAAAAAAACATAAGAGAATGCATTATTTTCAGAAATCACTTTATGAAACTTCAGAGAGAAACTACATGCCACTTAACACTGACATCCTCAATCTCAATGGAAACAGTATAATTACATGTATATACACGAACATTTAAAAAAATCCATGTGCACAAACTTAACTCTAGACAAGATTTGACAGTAATACTTACATTTTGTGTATAATTCATAACATGAACCATCCCACCCTGCTACTGATTTCCTCCCATACTCTAAAACAAGAAAACAAATCAATGTAAATTACTGGATAAGACACACATTTACTTCATATAAATGTACATGCAAGCTGCTATACCAAGATTTCTTCAGTGTTAGTGCTACTTTTTGTAGTTAAAGCATGTTATCCATCATGGATTTTCATATTGGCACACTGAGTACCTGGTCAACCTGGTGGTCTTGGTTTTGGCTACAGCTTGTCAGGTTAAATTGTCACCTGGTGATGAGATGACCAGAAAATTAGCAGCCAAAATATTCAAATAGTCTGGTGACAAATTGTTTTTTTTTTTACTACCACTTGTCATGGTGGCGAGTTGTCCAGCAATGGTTAATGTCCAGTACTGAGAAATTATCTGATGCCTCCTGAATTATAAACAGATACAATTTCAACACTACAGCAGTGAATGTAGACTTCAGACCCTGAGGATATGATGGTCTTGGCAATCCCCTATGGGATTCTGGGGAGGGGGGGCATTTCTTATGCTGCTGTCTAGGATTAAATCCTCAGAAGATGATAAGATTGTTAATACCAAATCTGTGTCACAGTAGATATCAACTTGTTAAAGATCTCTCAATTACCAGTGACCATCAGTGCCAAGCATGAGCCAAAAATATGAAGTTCCTCTCCAACATTAAGTCACATCTCCATATCAATGAAACACTCCTCAAAGGGACATAAAACTACAGTTTAGATATAAAACTTGAAATATAATAACGAACTAATTTTCACAAGTTGAACGTCAAAGAAAACCAACTGATTATGATATCCAAAACTTTTGTTATTCTGAATTATTACGGACGGACCTAGTCCTAATGTGAACATATAATTAAAGCAGATGGACCCGTTACCGTACCGGGCCAGTGCGACACCTCAGACCTGGGGTTAAGTTGTAATGTAAGCAATCCCCAACGGGATTGACACATTACTTTACATGTACCTTTTATACATCTTGCTCGCCAAACCGAATCAAGTCTACCTAACTCTTTCAATTTTTGGCAAGTAGAGCAAATGTTACATAAATCTGGACTGTCAACATGGGTAAGGACTTCAACAATTAACTCTGGAGGAAGATCAAGAAGTTGTGTAACGCCCATGTTTGTTGTTTATGTTGCTCAATCAGCTGCACCACGGGGAGATAATCCTCATTGGTAAATGTAAAAGTGAATCCAGAACCCGAGGTAGAATTGACGACTAAAGAATTTATATTCACTAAATTATTTGATAATGTGTTTCGATATAACGATGCGATAAATTATGATATATTTTAATAGTGATGGAAAATAAATGCATTATTTTTTAATCTCAACATAAATGTGCAACTATGTTTTGGACTGTAGATCTAGAAGTGGGCACTCGCGCTGTCGCATAATCAATGTTACGTGGCGGGAAATTTTAATTTACTACATTCGATAAGAAAAAATACAATATAAAAAAACAAAAACTACAAGAAATTATCATAATTTACAAATTTAGAATTGTTCAAACTGTGATATAGGATCACATTTATTGCTATTCCATCTTCTGGTATGAATCACAAAGATTTACGACCTGTCGCAAAATGGATGAGACTCGCTCGTCTGCTGGCAGTGTGGCATCGCAGTGAAGTTGAACATGGATCAGTCTCCTTCCAGGGCACAAAAACTAGAAAATAAGTGCTGTAGAAAACGCCAGAAAGGTGAACGGGGTGGAATACTTAATACACGGCAGTGTCAGCTTTTCTCTACATATCTGCAAACTGGCAAAATACCTCCTATCGAACATCTGCAGGATGCGAAACTGGTTGAGGAAGGTGATAGCAATAACAGACAAGGACGACTGGCCAAATTTAAATCTTGGGCTCATCGCATGTACGTTAGAGGTACAGATGGCGAATTGATCCACAAGGCAACTGGCAAAGTGATCATACCCTTAGAAAAGTTCGTGCCCACGATCATGAACGCACATCGTCACTGTGGAGCTGATGGAACATTGCTGTTTTCGCATCGTAGCGCCAATGCCACCTTTTTCCAAGTATGACGATCAATGGGCATAATTTTTGTTTAAATCTTAGACTATGATTTAATTCATTAAAGTCATGAAGATTTCCGCTAAAAAAAAGCGTCACTCCAAATCAAAGGCCTATCTTAAAACAACTCGAGGCTAGTGCCGATAATGGCGATATATGCGCTAGTTCTAGTCCCAGAAAATGAAATGTGATAATCAGGTCCATGGTTTATGACATGTTATGTTCCAATTAACAATCAACCTTTCCTTTGAAATATTTCTTATGAAAGTATGGTATGTCATGACCTTGACCCAAGACAATACAAGTACCTCTTAGCTAAAGGACAAGATGACATTTGCATACGATATGGTTGGTAAATTCTCTGTCATAGAGTTTTATCAATTGAATGAATTTTAACAGGACTCAACAGTGTGTCTTAACTGTCTTTACCTTGAACTAAGGTTTTATATACAAGGTCAAGATCACTGCAGATATGGTTGAAAAATCCGCATCTGGCCCATATAACATCCTCAAAGCTTACTATAAACCAAGGTCATGCCACCTCAAAGATTATAGTCACAACACACTGTTGGCCAACCTCACCCGGGCCACAACCTGTTTTGCCCCTGCATAAAATTGAATAATATTTCACAGAAGTGTTGCCCAGGACCAAAAGGTGTGCAATGAACTCAAAGTCCTGATGGTCAAGGATACCAGTTAATATGGAGGGCAAATCCTCATCCGTAGCATAAATTTCTACCCCTTTAATGGATTTGAATAATGTTTCAAAGATATGTTCCCAAAGGTGTGTCATTAGTTTGAAGCAAGGTCACACTCTACAGTGTCATGGTCACAGTTACATAAGCTTGGGTAATCATAGTCTGAAAATTGCCTATTCCTTCCAACAATGCTTTTGAATATTTATAGGCTTTTTATCCAGGGCTCCAGCTTTTGTGATGACCTTATACCAAGTTTACATTTGCAAAGGTGAGGTCATATCTCCTTTGTTCAGGTCACTGTAAACTTTAATGAATTTTAATGTGCCCGTAATTTGACAAGTCACTGTGGAACCTCACTTTTAAGACCAGCTCACTTAGGAGACCACATCAGAATTAATAATCCATCAACATTGAGTCTGTCTATCACTATTCCAGGCTACATCAACTTCACTTAATGGTAGTAAACCACCTCACTAATCAGACCAATTTTGGCCAGTCACTTGGGAGCTGTAAGGAGATTCCTCTGTCTCTTATGGTGTGCTGAGCCTGACAGAATGTTTTCATTCTTTCCTATTTTGTAACATATTGGTTTCAGGATATTTTTTCAACAATATATTAGATTTGATAATTTCATTATTTTTCCTTATGTCAACTCTCTGTAAACATGGACTTATTTGGAAAAGTCCATGGCACTGTGTTACAAGTACACACATGTATTTTTTGTTAAATTGTTGCTTTAATCAATTACTTTCTTTTTATTTAATCTTCTCTAACAAGATTCAGAAGACCTATTCAATTGGAAAAAGAAATTTTGGAATGACTGAAGAAGAGGTGAAGAGGGTCGTTAAGAGTTGTAGATTAGGAAGCTGCAAGGCATTAAGACGAAGAAGAAAGAAACAAGAAAGGAAAAAAGCTTTAAACAGTAAGGGAAATGCCTTTGTCTATCATGAGATTTCATTTACCAGGATTCATCTAATTAAAACTCCTTTTCTGTCGGTATTTATTTCAAATTTAGAGGAACCTTAAATAGTGTAAAATTAAAGATTGAAATCACATTACAGGATGCCTTATTAAAGTTTTACTTAATTACTGATTTAGCTGTCAATTTACCATATGTTTTTATTCATTTCAAGGGGCACCTTTATTTAAAGGGAAAACATAATTCATAGGGGTGGTGTCTTGGTTAGAGCAGCGCCTTAATAAGAGAAAATACAGTAGGCTAAGATTTGATTTGCTCAAGAAAACCACTTACTTATCACAAGATCAACTTCATCCAGGATTTATTACTTTACTGCAGTGAAAGTTTAGGCATTTCTCAGAGCTATTTTTAGTGCAGATTTAGGTTATTTGTGAGATGATATGCTTATCAATAAATCTGATTTACCGTATATATTCCTATACCTGACAACAGGTGTTGTATATTCTTGACCTGTTCATTAATTATTTTCCTTTCATTAATTTGTGTAGATGTATTTTTCATTCTGTAAAAGCCTATGACAAAATTTAATCGTTTATGTTAGTCTCTTTAGTGATAAGCATTAGGTATAAGCCATGTGAATTAAATTCCATTTTTAGACTGCTGTAGCCTAGTGATTAGTATTTTAGCCTTCTGATTGTGAGGAAGTGGATTCAAATCTGCACCACCCTGTGTATGGCTATCCCTGTCCTTTGAATGAGAGTAAAAACCAAGGTCCAGTGTCAAGGTAGCTAGGGGACTGCATTTTAAAGAGCTACTCCATGGCATTAGTTCTGTGCATAAGTTAAATTTGTCACCCTTCACTGGCACATGGTGACATCTCCATATAAGTGAAAGATTCTTGAGTGGGATGTTAAACAACAAAACAACCAACCAAACAAACTGATATTATCATGGTTCAATTGTTCTGAATAGTCATTGCACTTGTCATTTAAATCCACATAGTGTTGTTGTTGTTGTTGCATTGTTGTTTAACGTCCCACTCAAGAATATTTCACTCATATGGATATGTCACTGTGTGCTGGTGAAGGGCCACAAATTTTGCCTGTGCTCGGCACTGCTGGTCGTAGAGCAGGGAGGNNGGGACGACCAACCGCGGAGTGGCGCTGCGGGAATTGAACCCCGGACCCCACGGCTCGAAGTCGAACACGCTAACCACTCAGCCAGAGAGGCCCCCACATAATGTCATAGCGTATCAAATTTCAGATTGTCTTGAGTTTATATATGTTTAAGTCTCTTTCAGGAGATTTTACTTTTGTAGAACCCAACCTTTATTTTTTGAAAGTACTCAACCGGGAGGGCAAGTTGTCATCAAATTTACCCACCCTGATAAAAGTTTTCTTACGCATATTACAAGTTCTTAACAAAAACTAGAATATATTTATTTCTTCACAGTGAACAAGTATGATTAAACTGTTATAGCACAAATTTGTTTTTACTGGTGTTGGGCAATGGGACACCTGTTAAGGTCAACTCAATCTGGTACTTTTGCAACTTAAAATAAGTGTATTGGTGAGATGTTAAAAAAATTCAATCCTGTCTTTGCAAAGTTTTCTTGATAATTTGTCAAATACTCAATATTGAAATACTTTGTATGCATGTATACCCATTTATTTGTGGAGGCATTTAATTATTTTGCAAGAAAAATTATTCATTTTATGTCTAATGCAGTATTAAATATGATGGCAATGTCCAAGGTCTAGTTCAATCTAAAGGCAGCAATGTTTTTCATTTTAGTATTAAAAAAGACATATCTATCAGTTCTAATGACCAAATTTGAAAGGCCACCAATATCATACATACATAAAGACTGAATTTCTTTATATAAAAGAGGATTATTTTCTTGTTAAACAGCTGCAAACCAACCAGGGACAGCAAAAACTGTACATTATGACCCAGACACTACAAGTAATAGCAATGAGTGGGCAATCTCGATAACCAAGCAAGAAAGTCATGAACAACAGCTCCACACAGACCAGTGTACAGAGAGGCCAGGTTTACAGGAAGACAATCACATATTTGATATAATGGGAAATCTCAGCACACAGGATAACACATCTCACTCAGCAGAGCCACAAGGTATGGTAGAGCAAGTGCCACTACAAACAAGTGCACCATTATCTGCAACACAGCTCAATACCAACTACCAATTACTGATTCCGACCAACAACTTTGGAGACAGTGCAGGAATTATGAGTCAGACATTACCAATTTTTCAGAGCATAAATATGTGTCAACCAAATATCTTTTCTACCCAGAGACCTGGCTTTGTAACATTACTAAATCCTCAATCATTAGCTGCCATTGGAAACCTGCAGAAAGAGATGTACAAAGGAAACCTTCAGTTTAATAATGGCCCAATGACCAACAACCTAAACTTAAAGCCAACAGATACTGCCACTACCACATTACTTCCTGGGTTTCCCCAGTTGTCTCAATACACTTCTGAACAAAATAATGTAAACATGTGTTTTTTGCCATTCTCAACAATAGGCATGGGTGCTTCCACAACATCAATGGCCCAACCAACCCTGATAAGCTCTACATCCCAGACTCCAGTTCCAACTGTAATGTCAACAGCCATTCAAATTCCAGTTGTCAGTTTCAAAACGTTCACAGATCATTCTTCACTGGAAAACAAAACGTTGAGCAGTAAGCAAATGGCTTTCCTTTCTACTCCTCCAAGAAAAACAATTACAGTTGATGATCAGCAAATTCCAATTCTCTGTACACCATCTCCAACAGTAAGGGGGACAAAGAAAAAAGGCCTACCAACATCTGGTACTAAAAGAAAGCTACGACAGAAAATAGCTAGTACAAAAAAGACTAAATCCAGCAAAAAGAATGGGTCTGAAATGAAAACCAAAAGATGCAGAAGGTCTCAACCATGCTTGTTGAAAACAAGCACTGATGACAATAAGTCTATGGGTTGTAGAGTGAATATAAATGAAAATGACTGTTTTCAAAACTTCAAAAATAGGAAAAGTATTGGTGGTGAATTAGAGACAGATCAGTTTGACTCATTGAAACCTGTTCAGCAGCAGAACTCAAGCTTTATGACCTCAGAAAACTACCATACAAGTGTAACACTAGGTCTTCAAGAATTCTACCAAAATGCAGATAGAAATAGTAAAACTTGTACTGCTTACACAGAAAATCCAAGGAACACAAGATCTACAACATTTGTAAATAGTAGAGTAACATCCCAGAATAATACTAAGACTGACTTACTGTGTTCTGATCAAAATGAAGGTAAGTTGTGCATTTATGATATTTCAGCACTTACTACTTTTACATGTCACTGACATTCACATTTCTTACTCATAAAACATGATGAAAATATGAAGTTAATAATACATGTAGTGTATTTTTTTTCTACCTCTGAAAATGAGTGCAAATACATATCTTTTCATGTGTCTTTTGATCCTGAAATGCGACTCAGTATTCTGTAGGGTTTAAATTAGTCACCATTCCAATGCTTGTATTAGGTCAAAATAGGTTTTCTTGGGCAAGTGGATTCCAAATGTATATGTTTGACAATGAAGCAGTTTTTCAGTGTCAAGTATTCATAGTTTTGATTTATCTGATTTGTCTAACCACTCATGGTCAATCAAATCCTTGTACTGCACCCGGAATTATTTTTCTGTTATTTTTGTTTGTTTTTTTTTTTTTTTAATTTCTTTTTACCATACATTTAGAATAAGTGTAAACTTTTTGTTGGTAACTTGAAAAGATAAGAATCTTGGGTCAAGTGAGTTCAGTTGGAATTGAGTTGCCATGACATGGGCAAGTGTATTTGAATTCTCATTTGGCATCCTTGTCTACATGTGAAAAATCAGTTAAGCATAAAATTCATAAAAATGTTATTTTTCAGGGCCTAATGTCACCGAGGACAAGTCTGCAAGATATATTCCACAATCACTGGAACAAGGCTTTGTTCCTTATCCTTCAATTTGGACTTCTTACAAAGGTATAATGTTATTTTTTTTTATTAAAGAATAATGGATAAAAGTTTATACCTGACAATCTGTTTAAGGTTAAAAGCCTGTAATGTACAATGTAAGGCCAAAAATTAAAAAAAAATGTTTGTTTGTTGTAACCCTATCTAAATTTTTGAAAGTGGGTAGGTAGGTAGGTAGGGTTTTTTTTTTAACACTTTCCAAAAGATGCTTGTGCGATAAAGTGCCATGAACTAAATCATGAACATGTGAATGTTAAACTTTTTATATTTGGGATTCACTAAAATGAAGAAATTGACAGAAGCAAACTGAGGTGGATTCTAATGTATAAATTGGACAGTTCCGGATTCTGGATTTTTTTTCACGTTAAAATAAAAAAAATTATGTACAAAACAAAGAAAAAAAATTGGGTCGTGATTTTTTTTAGTTATCCACTCAAGAATCTTTCACTCTTATGGAGGTATCACTGATTGCTGGTAAAGGCCATCAATTGACACTTAACTCAATTGACAGTGACCCTGAGCTTTAATACATGTACTTAAAGTTAGTGTGATATGAGATCTTGGTTTATCCATTCTCTCAAGTAATTATCACAGGTAAAAAAGATATCTCACAATAATTCGGAATTAAATTACAGTGGAGTTGGTCTATAACAAAGTCAAAGGGGGTTGAAATTTGACTTCGTTATAGGCATCCTTCCTTTTAAGCATCAGAATTTACTACATATATAGATAAAAAGTCATTCTTTTCGTGTTTTTTTATTCCTCTTTGTTACAGCACTGAATTTGCTTTAAGCCGATTCCTTATAGACCGATTCTACAGTACCTCAATCATCTCTAATGACAGTCTGACAATTTTTTTACTTTCAAAACTAACAAGCAATGGATAATATTACAGATAAATCATCACTTGTATTGTGATAGATGTTGTTCAATGAAGAAAATTAATATATACATGTATCTATTGCTTACAGATATTTTGGCAGAGAAGTTTTGTTTTGCTAGATTACTATTGGTAATCTATGACATGCAACAAGACATGATGAAGACTTATCTGAATGACAGCATTGCAGCAGAGAGACTGAAGAAAAGTGAGTGAGAAAAAGCTAAGTTCATGTACAATGCTTCAGATAATTCTTCAGGCACTGGAGGTATCAGTTCCCCCACTTTTCAAAACTTGAGTGTAAATTAGTATTTTACTTTAGTTCTGAGAGTATTTTAATTTTTTAGCATGAATGTATGAATGCATGTAGAATTAATTTTGATAATTAGAATGATAAAACACAAGGATGAAACTGTTGTTGTTTTATTCAAGTATGGCTGCGTTTAATTATATTTATTTTCAAGTCACTGACCTATTGCGATCCATTCCCGTCCGTCATGCATAAACTTTTTACATTTTTTACTTCTTCTCAAAAACCAGTTGGCAAATTTGCCAGGGATCAACATTTGGTGATGCAGACTCAAATTTGTTCAAAGCATCCCCCTGGGTCCAAAACTGACCCCGCCCTTGGGACAAAAAGTTTCAAATTTTGCAACTTAATTAAAATCTTCTTCTCTGAAAGTACCAGGCCAAATCTGTTGATTTCTGGAATATAACATCCTTTTAGAGTGTCAATTCAAGTTTGTTCAAGAGAAGGCCCTGGGGTCATTTTTGGCCCTGCCCTGGGGTTAAACATTTCCCATAGGGTTACTATAGGATTTCACATTTTAGGCTTCTTCTCAGGAACCAGTGGGCCAATTTCAACCAAATTCATTACTCAGGTGACCGTTAAGGCCCCTTGAGCCACTTGTTTATGAAAACCTACTCTTTTATTGGTTATGATTACTTAGATGGCCAGATTAAGGTATGCAAGTCCTTACACTTCCAATGGTAAACCAAAAAAAAAAGACCGAAAAATACACATGAAAATTTTATTATTACAGCATATTTGTCAACTTAAAAGGGTAAAATACACAATTTATCTGCAGCACTGTCATTTGTTAACTTCTTGGGTAATGATTTGTTGAATACAAGCTGTCTAACCAGTGTAGTATCCTGCACCACTTGATATCAGGAGACTATACCTGACACCAGACACTATACCAAACTAATTAATGGTCCCTTGGGACTATGCAGTGTATACGCTGTCATAAGAGGTATTTCCCAAATGCTGTAAGGGCAATGTTTAAACATGCTTCAACAATTTTGATCTATGCTTAGGACCATTCCCTTTGAAGTGAGGAATCCTTTAAGTGATGAGCCAGCCCTTGACAACAAATCTTGGTTTTAACTGTCTCATCAAACTTAGGACAGGAAAACCATTGTGCTGCTGCTAAGACTCAAACTTGGGGTCTCCATATCAAAAGGTTCTCGTAAGAGATAAAGGACATGAAATGAAATCAAGTGAGGTAAAAAAACAAAAACAAACTTGAGTACAATGTAATTATCAAATGACTGGGGTTTTTTTTGTCCGTAATGAGGGATGGTCTTGAAATTAAGGTGACTTTTTAGCAAGGACCAACTGTACTATTGACCCATGCAAGAAATCTACTACCGCAAAGAGCATTAGGGTAAAAAATTATTTATTAAAAAAGGAGGTGATATGAGAAACAATTCTACCTAATAACTTAGTGCTTAGTTCTTGAGTTATTTTGCTTTGTAAAATTATTCATTTTTGTCTTTTTCAAGAGATGAAAAAATAGATCAAGTGTGTATAATATTTACTTA
Organism: Pinna nobilis; assembly: GCA_016161895.1. Lineage (NCBI taxonomy): Eukaryota > Metazoa > Mollusca > Bivalvia > Pterioida > Pinnidae > Pinna > Pinna nobilis. The sequence continues at coordinate 7,037 of JACSZP010014647.1, read as the reverse complement.
CAAACTTTTATTTTACTTCTTTTCAGAAATAGCATATGCCGAGAATTTGGTGAAGAAACACAAGGCATTTATTGAAAAACATCACAAAACTTGAGTTGTATGATATTTGCATGAACAGTGAAAAAACTGGGGTTGAAGTGACTTCATATCTTTTCCCCATCAGTTTTCTTTCTTAAATCATGTTTAATTTGGATCCCCATGAGTGTGGATTCTTAGTTTGATATCTGTACACATTCTGTAGTTAAAATTACTGATTTGATTTTGTTCATATCTATTATTAATACAGTGGAGTTGGTCTATAATGAAGTCAAAGGGGATCGGTTTTTGACTAAGTTATAAGCATCCTTCGTTTGATGCATTACAGCCGCCATTTCTCCCACTATCAGAGATAGAGCCAATTGTTTATCAATGATTTATGAATTATTCGGCACAAAAGATTTTAGTGCGGTATACTGTCACTGTTTACACAGTGGTAAAAGTATCATGCAAACATGATGTAAACACACATAGACAACATGGATATTTCATCTTCTGTATTATGGGTATCTAAGTTTTCCGTTGGTTCGCTACAACTCTGCATCAGTACTACTTTTTATGTATCCAGGGTCTTAATCTTCAAATTGTGATAGGCTGGACTTCTTTAATTAACCCATTCACCCCTGAATACACATTTGGGCTTGCCTAAATCATTGATATAATGAAGAGTCCATTAGATTTCAGGGGTGAAATGGTTAAACATCATAATTTACTATAGATAAAAAGTCATTTTTTTTCAGGGTTGTTTTCTTTTCCTTATACGTCATTGTAGCACTGAATTGGCTTTAAGACGTTTGCTTATAGACCACCTCTACTGTAGTTTTTCTTTCGATAGGCTTTGTGATTGCATGTTTACATTGCCAAAAAATTGTTTAATACTTTATGTACAAAGTTTTATGGTTTTCTATTAAAGTGAATTTTGTTTGTCGAGTGTAAAAACACTGCTCTGAGATACCATTTTATAAGTTGTTGAATAGTACTTTTAACAAAAAAATCTCTTGAAGTAGAGTGCTTACTTTAGAACAGGAGGTCTCCAGTTTGAGCTTCTACGGACTTGGTTACTTTCCTGTCCTATGAATGATTTAGTCAAAACAGAGGTCCCAAGTCACAGTTGGTATTGGTACACTAAAGATCCCTCGCTCTTCAATAGCACTAAGAAGTAAGTAGCCTACTGTGCATAAAATATAGGTCAAAATGTGATGGTCTTCACCAGCATTCAGTGATGTCTCCTTAGGAGTGAAAGGTTCTAGAGAAGGATATTAATTTAAACATAAACAATAACAAATACTCTATTAAATAATAAATGAAGATTGCTTACTACAAAAGATTTTATTTGATGTCTTTAAATTGAAGATTGAATTACATTTTGTATTATTTATATAGACCATACCTGCCACAGCTTAACAGTTTATTGCTTATATTTATATTTCGGACATCATATATTACAAGTCATCATTGATTTTATGATGCAAACAACACATTCACTTCCATCAATGACGAAGTCAACATATTTAAAGGAACCGCCAATTTTCAAAAACAGGGGTGTGTTCAATGTCGTAGCCGCTACGAGCCTACGCGTGTAGCTGACATCATTCAATAAAGGGCTATGTCATAGCTGCATTGTTGAATGACATCAGCTACATGCATCAACTCGTACTGGCTACTACATTGAACACATCCCTTTTGTTGCGTTAGGAGCAATGGCGGGTATGGTCGGTTAGATGCCATACACATTTACTTACTTTAAGGGGAAATAAAAATAAACAAATGTAAATATATAAGAATCACCCTGTCCTTCTGGTTCAGAAGGTCCGAAAGCAGATTTCTCTTACAGTACTGGGGATAGGGATATGGCACTGTATCAAGTTCTACTTTTTGACATTTGACCTAGCAATCTTAACCTTTGATCTTGTGATAGCACAATGAAATTTCTACACAGAGACAAATTGATACCAGTATCTTTTCTTAATTTCATTGATTATATCGATTCTACTTTTGGACATTTCTTCCATTTTGCATATAGAACTTACAATTTGATAATACCTCTACCCTTGACATTATCAGGACTATGTCAGCTTAGTGAATTGTTCAGCCTTATCACTCATACTTACTGTTACATAAAGCATATGTCTCGTTTTCTATACTTATTACAAAGCTGTTTTCCATTATCCAATATCTCTTAAGCTCATACTTTAGGCATTTCTCCATTTGACCTGTTTGCAATTGAAGGTACATTAACATGTAATCATATTTTGATAAATCGCATCATGCTGACATCATTTCACTTAATTACCATGAATCTGATTAAAATAACAGTCTAATATTGTGACTGTCACTCACAAGACTGTCCTCTTTCACAATTTCTTGCTCACAGAACAGTCCTAACTACTGCTCTGTATACCAGGATGGAATATTTGTAGTCTACTTGTGCAAACTACAAGCTCTGCATCTGTAAACCATAGCATTCTCTTGAAATAAAGTTATATTCTTATATCTTTCTTCAAGTGTTTGGTTTTATTACAAACACAGCATCGTCTAGGACATAGAATGACTGATGTAGATCTCCTTCACACAGATAAGGAAGTCTAGAAAATGATTCCACTGTAAATCCAGCTGGTTCAAACACGTTTTTTATGAAAGACTGCACTTGCTCCTCAAAGGTTTTACCTTGTATAATGAGGTTCTCTACTGGTTTGTGATCCTTAGAATCTGAAATGACGATGAAGCATGGGTAAGTTCTTTTCTTATGTCTTGTTGCTTTAAGCAACACTCGATAATCATTCAGTGCTATGATGGTGTCCAGTGTAAGTCTTAATGGAGAAATCGGGACAACTATGACCGAATGGTTAGAGCATCGCACTTTAAACTATTAGCACGGGTTCGAGCCTTGCTGGAACTACCTTGATTATATGAGAAAGTTTACTAATTTACTTGCAAAAGGCTGGTGGTCTCTTCTTGGATACAATTGTAACCGGTTCTGTCCTCCACCAACAAAAACTGGTTGCAAGCGTATGACTGAAAGATTGTGGAGTGTGGCATAATGCAAGACAAAAGCAAAGCATAGAGAGGCCCTGGCCACTATGTATCAGGATAAAGACCACTAACTCTGTGTTAAAAACTGGCAAACTTTCTCACTTGTTCAGATATGACAAAAGTTATATTCAGTGTAGAGATGAGAAACTCAATATTTAAAGCTCTGCCCATTTTGCAACTGTGGCTTAGGATGCCTAGATTACTTTATTCGGGAATAATAAAAGCAGAACACTTAGCAGACAATTTATTGGGTAACCCTTTCATCCCCAAGTATCAAAATGGTATGCTATTTTCTATTGTCTAAGATCTATCCATTACTTCTGTGGTGTTGAAATGGTTAAATGCTGAATATTCAGCCTTTGATAATAAAAGTTGTTCCCATAAAAATTCCTCACAAGTTCAGTCTGTACATATAGAATGTTGGTTTTATTGTTGTTTAAAATCCCAATCAAGAATCTCTCACTTGCAGAGACATCACCAATGTTGAAGTGTGACAAATTTTGCTAATACTTGGCACTTTTTGCAATTGAGCAGTGAGGTTCTAAAATGTGCTGACACCTACTGTGACACTTCAGGTGTGGCCTGTCATTGAGCCTGCATGCCCCACATGCTTTCTGGTTTCAACATGTATCTTGAATAAATGGTTGTTTTACCTACAGGGATGGATTTAGACTTTTATGCAAAATAGTGGTAATACTTCAATGTTGGTGATTCTATATGTGTAGGCGAGAGATCAGGGGAAAAAATACCCTATGGTAAAAGCTAACAGGCAGATTTTCTCCACTGTTAAGGAATGAAAAGTGAATTTATCAATGGTTGAGAAATTTATGCTATATTAAGTTATCTAACTTCAATTGGATTGACAACAATATTAATTTGTCAGATCAAATCTATCTTACCTTGTTCAACATAAGGTCTAAACGGTAAAACAACTGCGACCACAGCTCTACCCACATCAGGTGTCAGAACTTGTTTTATTTCATGAAGAATGCTCATTGGTTTGTTGCATCTGTCCAGCAAATTTAAACAGGCAATCAGATCGTACTTGATACTACCATCTGCCCATTCATCAATTCCAATTACACTAGAAATAAAGAAAAACCAAATACAGTAAAATCTGTTTATAACGTTCCTTGGGACTCAATTAATATAAAGTTATATCCGGAAGACGTTGTTAGCAAATTGATAAAAAGAGGTAGACGTTGTTAGCAAATTGATAAAAAGAGGTAACGTCGTGTTAGGAGGAAGGAATGTGAGATATCCTTCAGTTTTTGTATGTACAACACCTGTGAGTAGATTTACACTTAAAACATACATTTCAGGCTTTATTCTCTCATTGCCAGGTATTCCGTACGATCAGTAGCACACTTGTTCACATGTTGTGTTTCTTTATTTAAGATGTGTTGACACCTTTCAAACCAGATGAAAACATTATAGACGACAATATTATTACACTGGGACATGAACTCTAATATTTTATAAACGAGAACACGAAGTACCCAGAAATGTTATATCTGTAGATTTTAACAAAGGATTATCTGGGCATTTTATCGGGAATTGAACATGAAAATGTTATATGCAGGAAAACGTTAAAAACAGAAACATTATAAACAGATTTTACTGTAGTTACGGGTTAAAAATATTGAATATGCCTGTTATATATAATGTCATCAGGTCTGTGTTACAACACACTATACTTAACATTCAGTATGCAATAACGGAAATGAGCATACCATTGGGATACTTGGGTTGAAGGGGTTCAGGCATAGGTGTTGAGTGGTACCATACAGGTATTTGCTCAACACAGGCCCATCATGGTCCAAAGGTAAGAGTAGTGAAGGTGACCAAAGTTGAATTCCAGGTTGGTTGGTTGCTTGTATTATTGTTTAACGTTCCACTCAAGAATATTTCACTATATAGAGACATCACCATGTGCTGTTGAAGGGCGACAAAGTTAGCCTATGCTTGGCACTTATGGGCGAAAAGCAGGGAGGGTTCATTAACATGCCAACACCTATTGTGACACGGGACCTCGGTGTTTACAGTCTCATCCATAAGACAGGGATAGCCAACCATACCCTGGCTTGGGCTTGAAACCCTGACCTCTCAATTTGAAGTCGAACACACTAACCACTAGGCCATGTTGGCCCCCTTCAATTCCAGATAGTGGTAAACCTAACTTCATCGGTTGCATAGTGCAATACATTCACAGAGAAAATTGTCACTCATTCTGAGGGGACCCAAAAGGTCAAGGTCTAATCTCATGGACGATGGTGGCAATGCAGATATCCCTTACTGCTCATTAGTCCATTTGTCTTGCATAGACCAATGTTTGTAGTAAATGTACTTCATCAGCATGGGGGATGTTTCCGTATACATGTAAGTGAAATTATCTTGAGTTAAAAGCATTCTGCATAACAATAAAGACCTAGTTTCACTGTGTATTGCTGAATGATTTCAAAACAATAAAATTTGGAAATATCACCCACTTCAGAAATGTGGAGATATGCTTTTTTGTGTCACTGTTACAAAGGTTGGCAAAAACGATCTGACTCCTCCAGAATAAGAAAATTGACACTCTTTCTTAGATGTAGCAATACATCGGTTTTGAGATATTTTCCCTTTGTAGAACTCTTCAGTGTGAAGACACGATTAGCTGGCGAAGTATGCAGGAAGGTGGGACTGTTCTTGTTTGATAACTACGCGTGTATCTGCATATCAGTATTGTTTTTAAGATATACCACATTTCAACGTTATTAAACGAATATATCTAGGTATCTTCACCTATTAGATGACAAATTTCATTCTTTTTCACCATGATATAAATGATTTACGTTTGTGGTAATGCTAAACCCTTTGCTAACTTTGGAAAACAGTCCCACCTGCTCCGTTAAACAATGTCCAAATACGCCTCCAAGAGCAGAAGAGCTACAATCTCAAAACTCCCGTATTACAGATGTAGCAAAAGTCAAATTCTTTTAACTTTATTTTGTAAGGAATTCAAAGGAAGGATTTTCATTTGTCCAATATGTGTTGACAAGAACTGCATTTTCTTGGGCATCACAGACATGGTCACTTTCTTATCTCACTGTTCAATCTGTTGCACAAGAATATATCTGCTGTTATTTGTTATCACAATCCCTTGCTTTAATTACCTAGATAGTGTCAAATTCTCTGACATCTGGTTTCCCTCCTTTTCATCTTTTATTTGGGTGGGGATGTTGAGGGGAAGAGTTAGCTTTTCGTAAATTCTACAGTGGTCACAAAGGTATAGTTTGCTAATACAACCTATCATTGGGCAAATGCTGTCTGATGTGTTTCATACTGGTTGTTAGACCGTTCTTTACATACTGATTTTGACTACAGATTGCTCTATTTGCCTTTTCAAGACATAAGGCTTACAGTGGGTGTGACAGGTCAACAGTGGATGCTTACACCTCCTAGGCACTTGACCCCACTTCTGGTGTGCCCAGGGGTCCATGTGTTTACCCAACTCTATATATATGTCTTCTTTATAGAAATTATGAGATCTATCACTGTTCTTTACCTTACCTTTTTTCTGGAGGAAACTTGCTATAACTTCTTGTATTTATGCAATCTTCTAGATCAGGGAATGTATCACAATTTTACTTGTCAATGGATAACACAATGCAACACTTGTATATATTATATTTGAAGCATTCAATCTATAAGTTACTTAGGTATTGTGATCAAAGCTTCATTGTGTCACATGATAAGCACTGACCAATCATAATTTTGCGTCTAAGGTATGGCATCCAAGTACCTTTACTGTACTATGTACATTATACATTTATTGCCCTGGTTGGAAGGAGATATGAAGATTTGTTTACCCAAGGCAAGTCATATTTCCCGAGGACGGAGCCCTCAGGAAATATGACTTGTCGCAGGTTAACAAATCTTCATATTTCCCTCCAATCAGGGCAATAAATTGTTTATTATACTGAAAT
>JACSZP010014627.1:0-15361 GCA_016161895.1 Pinna nobilis | reverse complement strand
AATGTTTTCATAAACCACTTTATAGCTATTAACGCTTGTAACAATAACTAATTCCTATCTAGTTATTGACATACGGCGGAAGTGACCAATATGGGATGTATCATCCTCAACGACACGTAATCCCACATCTTAATTCCAAGATGTCAGTGTGCCCTGTGTATACCTTGTTTCTATATTGTTTCTTTTACATCATTGAGGTATCTATTAGTGTTGGTTATGACATTCTTCAAAATATTTTTAAATCATTTCTCATAAATGAAAAAAAGATCGATATAAAAGTGTTTTCATCTTTCCATTTAATGACATTATTTTCTGCAATGGAATTTATTTTTTCATACATTTCAAAGAAAATTCAGATGTCATAACGACGAGAGCAGACTTTCAAATAAAGATAATGATATCTCGTTTCGAAAAATATTTGCCTCAGAGGACAAAACTTATTCAAAATGATTGGAATTTTATATTCCCTTTCTATCCGCTTACGTCAGTATACATATGGATGTCTCAGAATTCTGGTGAAATCCAGGATGAGAAAGATACATGATTATCGTCTACCTATGACCTAAATGTAAGGCAACAACAATATTGTTCTATATAAATCCCCTGAACTAAGAGCTCAATTATCATATGCGTTCATATCATAACATTTTTGTATCCTTCAATGAATTTTCTTTTATTTCACCAGTTTTGTCATATTTCTATTCAAGTAAAACATTTTCTTTTAATTTGCCCAGTTTTGAATTCGCCCCATGACGATGAGAACGAAAGGGGCCAAATTAAAACGGGAGGGGGTGTACAGTAGTCTTTCGAAACAGGTCAGGTATAATATATATTATTATACCTCATTGATTAAAGACAGTTGGTGATTGGTTGAGNNGTAATATTACCCTCGCGTGCAGCGGTCATATTTCCCTCTTGCGAAACCTCTTGGAGTTATTCGACAAAATTGTCGTTCGTGTTGCGGTACTGCCTGAGATATTACGAATACAAATGGAAGGTAAACGACTACAACAGCGAAAGCAGCTTTCGGGAAGCGAACTTACTGTCAGATTTTGTCTCAAGCGATCCTGTATAGGCCTACGTGGAGACTTTACTCTCAAATTTTATCCCTTTGGTTGATGTAAGACGGTTGACACAGTTCGTTTAGTACCGTCATTCATAATTTCCTTCGTCTACATTTGCAACATTACGTCACATCTTCATTGTGACGTCATAAGCCTATACAAAAACTTTCAATAAATGAATATAAACAAAGCATAGCGTTGCGCTCGCCGATAGGCAGTAATTGCCTATATGTTCATTCTAAATCCGTGGTTTCTGAAGGAGATAGTCTTTACTGATTCTGTATTTCGGTATAATAAACAATTTATTGCCCTGATTGGAGGGATATATGAAGATTTTTTTACCCGGGGCAAGTCATATTTCCCTCTGGTTCCGCCCTCGGGAAATAGGACTTGCCTTGGGTAAACAAATCTTCATATAGCCCTCCAACCAGGGCAACAAATGTATACTATAAGTTATCTATATTGTCATATGGGTGATACTTTTTCATATCACATGCCTCACTTTCGGTATTTCCTGAGTCAGTGACATGGGAAATGTGTGAATTCTGGCACGTGATGTCATTAGCATTAGCAATGTCAGTGAATTAAGGCATTAGAGGGGCCTCCTTGGCTGAGTGGTTAGTGTGTTTGACTTCGAGCCGAGGGGTCAAGGGTTCGATTCCCGCAGCGCCACTCCGCATTTGGCCCTCCCTGTCTTTCGGATGAGACAGTAAAAACCGAGGTCCCATGTCACAGTAGGTGTTGGCACGTTAAAGAACCCTCCCTGCTCTACAGCCAGCAGTGGCAAGCACAGGCAAAAATTGTCGCCCTTCACTGGCAAACAGTGACGTCTCCATATGAGTGAAATGTTCTTGAGTGGGACGTTTAACAATAATACAATACAATAAGGCAGCAGAAGTAGAGTTGCTTCCCTTTGCTCACCCACACCAGGTGGTAAATACAAATGAATTACATATCCCAAGACCTGGAACATATGATTAGATATAAATTTTCTATTAGCTGAAGAAAACAAAAAGATTTAATTCAGAAGGGTGACAAGTTTAACTCATTGTTGTTGTGCTGTTGTTAAACGTCCCACTCAAGAATCTTTCACTTATATGGAGACGTCACCATGTGCCTATGAAGGGCAACAAATTTTGCCTGTGCTCGGCACTGCTGGCCATAGAGCAGGGAGGGTTCTTTAACGTGCCAACATCTACTGTAACACTGGACCTTGGTTTTTATGATCTCATCCAGAAGACTGGGACAGCCACCTGCAGCATGGCTTGGGTTTGAACCCAGGACCTCACTGTCACGAGACAAACATGCTAACCACTGGGCCACGGCGGCTCTGACAAGTTTATGTACGGGTATTACCTGTGGAAGTTGCTTGGTGTACTTTGGGTCAAACTTAACATCCATGTAGTGTATCATGATCTGGTTGTAGGAATGCTTAGCGTGGGCGTGATGGCATTCATCAAATATCATCAGCGAAAAATCACCAATGCTCACACTCCTGTCCATCAGTGCATTGACTAGTATCTGTGCTGTCACGACCAAAATATTACGACTGAAATATCGAGAGATCAGAAGTTACAGTGAAATTGAATAGAATTTGAAAACACAAGTGTCATAGGTGTAAATTGTAGGAACTAGCAACTTGATACCAACTTGGCCAGTGGAAATTCTCTTTAAACACTTGGTAGAGTGCTAGTTTCTTAACCTAGAGGACCCCGGTTCAAATCCAACCAGGGCCAGACGTTTTTTCACATTATTGTAGCATAGGCACAATGAGGTCTCTGTGGCAAAATGGCTAAAGCATAGTGATTTGAAGCATTTAATCATTCACCAATAGTCAGCACAACACCTCACTAGAACCCAATTTGATGATGTGAGAAAGTTTTACAGTTCACTTGCTGAAAACCTTTGATTTTATCACCAGTACATTTGCTTTTATTCATCTATTTCATTTATTCATTTATTTCTTCTTTTTTTTCACCTGTGACACTCGAAAATCTTTCAGTCATATGGTGGCGGTAAATTTTTATTGGAAGAAGAGAGACAGCCCGCTACAAGTGTACGCAGGTAGATACTGCTGGCCTTCCCCAAGTAAATTGGCCATCTTTCTCACATACATGTATGTAATCAAATGAAAGGTTCAAGTGAGACATGCACCTGCACTGGAGAGTTGAGAGACTAATTGATATTACATTTGTAACCAGTCTTAGAAACATCTACATCTGTAAAACAGGGTTGTACCAACCTACCCAACCTGTTACATTTGCTGACTTGGCAAAATATTTTTTTTTCAGCCTTCTTGTCTGTGGATAACCTGGTTTACTTGTAGAACTTCAGGGCTCTACTTTCGTATTCGTACTGGACAGTTGAAAAGTCGTAAATGTTGAGCCCTGAAGCGTCGAACAAAACTGAATTCTATGAAATTTTAAAAGTGCAAAGGGCATAACCAAAAATTATCCAACTTCCAACAAATTTGAATTAATGTGACCAGTATGTTCTCATGGCAAATTTGTAAAATTTGAAACAATTTGAAATCAATATGAGTTGATTACAATTCAATTCAATACAAAATGTCCATGATTAGTTGAGAAAATGAAGGGAAACTGAATTCTAATGCACCGTGTTTGTTTCGCGTTATTTGATTGGTCAGTCAAATTGAAAACTTGCAGGGTATTCACGATTCACTGCTATTTTTTTGATGACGTCAAATTTTGATTGTAATGGCCTAGTAGGACATCCATGCGTATCGGCAGTTTCCGACAAAATACTCAAGAACAATGCTAAAATAATGTAAGGAGCATTAGAATAGGGTTACCATGTGACTGTTTTACAAAAACTGAGAAGGTTTCGTTGAATCCCCTCTCAGAAATGTTCGTTTCACCGCTTGGCTGAGGCCTCGTGGTGAAACTTCATTTCTGATAGGAGATTCGCCGATACCCTGTCAGTTTTTGTAAAACAGTCACATGGTAACCTTTAATTACCCAGTATGACAGAAGGATGACTGTGTGGTCCCTCTGAGGAGACAGAATAAACCTGTGTCACCTTATGTCAGCATATTAACAGATACTCAAGGCTCAACCTCCATAAGTGCCAACCACAGGCAAACTTTTGTCCTTCACTGCTATCCGGTGACGTCTCCAGTTAAATGAGAAATTCTTGAGTGAGATGTTAAACAAGAGTACAAGTAAACAATGATTGAGTAAAACATGAGAAACACGTCTACATGCCCCCTGCCAATTAATTATGCTGGTTGGTTTCATGTGTAACGTCCAACTCAAGAATCGTTCACTTACATGAAAATGTCAACAATGTCAGTGCCGGGCAGCAAATTTGGCCCATGCTCAGCACTTATGGCCATTAAACAGTAAGGGTCCCTTAATGTGTAGACACCTAATGTGACATGGGAGCTCAGTTTTTAGTCTCATCAAGAAGGACTGGGACAGCAAATTGTAACGCTGCATGGATTTGAACCCATGACCCCTTGATCAGAAGGTGAACATGCACCATTGAGTCAGGACAGGCCCACCTAATAGTGCTTACCTTTGGAGCCACGTTGACAGGTTATTCAGCCTCTCTGTTCTCTGGGTCTCACCTGTAATGACCTTCACCTTACAGGGCAGGTAATCGTTGCACTGTTTTCCTTGTTGCTCTGCCAATGCACTCTGTTCCACCAGAAAAGCGATTTTGGGAATTCTCCGACGTCTTATTCTGTCCATGTGGGTCTACAACATTTGAGATTTAATAAATGTTTGATTTGGGTTTACACCACACTCAACGATCTTTAAGTCATGCAGTGGCAGCTGATTTAAGTTGGCATGGAGAACACCTAGGTTCTAGAAACCACCTGAGCCTTCAACAAATGAACTGAAACACATTCTCACATTATAGTTTACAACTGTGATTGAAACTGCACAGAACAATGTTTAACCCTTTCAACCCCAAGTATCAAAATGGAATGCTCTTTATATATTGTCCCAGACCAGTCCATTACCTTCAATGGTGTTGAAAGGGTTGTGAAAGAGGCTTGAATTTTTAATATTCAAGAGATCATGATGAAACTGAGTATCTGGATGCATTCCAAGGCAGACATCGACATTCAACTAGTAAGGTACTGCACTGTGATATTTACATCTGTATTGGGCACCATAAAACTTAAGAATTTACTTAAGTTTGAGAATTTTCTCAAATCCAGCTTATCCTTAATTCTGACTGATTGAGAAGCTGGGGTTAAAGAAATTCTCAGACTTAAGTAAGTTCTTAAGTTTAAGGGTGCCAGGACCTGAATTCTGATTGGCTGAAAGTCTGAAGTTAAAACAATTCTCAGACTTAAGTATATTCTCAAATTTTATGGTGCCCAGCCCTGATAATTGACAAGGAGTCTCATGTCAATCAAATTACCTCATCTTATTTCACAGGTATCACAACACATCCTACCTGTATAATTTTCAGAGCCACATGAGTCTTGCCACTTCCTGTAGGAGCCACAATGATGCAGTTCTTGCCACTCAGAGCAGGCTCAGCGAGTTCCTCCTGGTAATTTCGTAACACAAGCTGATGTTTGGGTGGACTGGTTTCATCCTCCTCCTCATCCTCTGACAAATTGGCTATCGATTCATTGATGACTGATCCTGTCATCACTGTCAGGGAAAAAAAGAGACGAGAAAAATTATGAGCACTCCATATAAGATTATAACCCTTGATAGCCACAATAAAGTGAACTTTTCCATACTTTTCAAACTTTCCCACGACAGTTCTTATTACTTATACATACAAATACTTGTTATTCCAGCAATTTTTTGGTAAGTATAACATATTCCTAAAACCTGAATGCATGCATCTTGATTTTATTTGCTTATATGTTAAGTATCATTTATTTACTATCTATTCAGCAACTATCAATCTGAAAAATCATCATTTGATACTCAAGAAACAAAATGTGGCATTGTCTATTTGTACAGAGGCATATTGTCTGATAACTAGTTTAGGTGAGGGACCTAAATCGGTGACCCTGATTTATTTCCCATATCACATGCAAGCTGGAAATCAAACAACAAAGCTGTTTCTCGTACAGCAAGAGTAATCATCGTCAAAGCTGTACAACGATATATTTAGGAAAATGGGAGTGAAGAAAATGAATATTATTTGTTGATTGTTTTTGCACTCCTAATCCTTACACTGACCGAAACCGGTTACCAGACGCTGGTAACTATAATTATGCACTGTAATAAAAGTATTGTATAATTATATGTTATTGACTGAATATGGAGGAATAAGCTCTTCCATAGTTGTTGTTGTTTAACTTGCCACTCAAGAATATTTCACTCACATGGAGACGTCACCATGTGCTGGTGAAGGGCGACAAATTTTGCCTATGCTCGGCACTGCTGGCCGTAGAGCAGGGAGGGTTTTTTAACGTGCCAACACCTACTGTGACATGGGACCTCGGTTTTTACTGTCTCATCCGAAGGACAGGGACGGCCAACCGCGGAGTGGCACTTACACAGCTCGAACCCGAGTCTTCGGATTCCCAGTCGAACACGCTAACCACTCGGCCACGGAGGCCCCTTTCGACGGTAAACAGGACAGAGCTTGGGAGGTCCTAAATTACTGTGCAGACCAAGGGGCAGGCTTATACCTTCATATTTAGTCAATAACCTTTTTATTACACCTTTTAATGCGGATTATTAACTTCTGTCTTGCAAATTCAGATCAGTTCACAAACAATAACAGTAAAAAGTAAACTGCAGAGTAAAGCATAAACATCCGTCATATTGGTTCACACAAATGACGTCAGCAGGCATTCACCAATGCGGGATGTTTATTGCTCTAAAATCCTTAAAGTTAGACTTTAAAAAGCTAATGAAGAAAACTACATCAAAAGGTGTAAAAGTCACGATAGTACACACTGAAGTGGTTAAAGTACATATAATATACATTTTAAAAATGATATGAATATTACCGCTGCTATTGATGTTAGGTGATCGTATATTTCCAGCATTTGCAATACGACTGATATCTTGGCACATATTAGCAACCATCATAGAATCAATGGGTCCAGATTGGTCTACGGACTCCATACTTGTTTCTGGATCTCCTGAACTAGGCGACATCACATTTAGTGATATGCTACTAGCAATGCTATCCCCTCTGCAGCGATTGCCGATAACTTTTAATTTGGTGTTGTCCATCGACTCTTCACCCCTGCTCCCCTCAAGTGATGTTCCCAAATCTCCGAGTAATTTTTCATACGATTTATCCTCCCCATCCACGTTTGGGCTGTAATTGTTTACTGAGTTCTGGGGATTCCTGGATGCTGAAAATAGTAACGAAATACAATTAATTTGAACTGTAGGTAGGTTTTACTATCAGGTGAAATATATCTCACTAGTGATTATGTACAATGTAACACACACATTAATACTTACATTATGCCCTTCTTTGACATACTAAATGATTATTGCTTTCAAACAAGCATGTTTGCATTAAAAAAAGGCCCTGTGCTTTAATTCAATTCAGCATTGTTGCCGACTGCATGGGTGTGTTCCATTCAGCAGCTGGGAACCAATTCTGGACGTTCAATTCCGTCATATGAATGGAATGGTCTAGAGCATGCATGTCTGGGACATTTTGTTCTGTTTCCTCAACGGAATAAGAATGTGATCATATTGCACGATAGATAATAGCGATGGCTTTTTTTTTTCAAATGCTATTCAATTTATAGAAATTTTAAAATTTATGTACAGTGAATAGGACTACAGTGACAAATCCGATGACAAAAAAAATCCTTACCTAGCAATGTAAAATTACGAATTAGTCGGTCAAATATGTGAAAATAAAGAACATTTATCTTATTTCATTTATTTATTTTTACTTGTTTTTTTTTTTATATCAAACTCTTACTCTTGGTTAAAATGATGTTCGTAGTTCATATACATGTACATTCTTTAGAATGGAAATATCGACGACGTTATGTTGTTTACGTCATAATTCTCTCCACACCACCTTTTTGAAAAGCACACTTGGAACTGTGCCGGAATTCTGTTCTGGACTATTCCATTGTAATTCCATGCATTCTGGACATTTGGAAGAGCCAATGGAACATGCTCCATGATTTCAGCTTTTTAGAAGATTCTTTTTTTTTTTTTTTTTCAAATAATAAACAAGTTGAAGTACAATTCTCTCAAACAGAATGAATATAATATTCTCTAGATACATGTGAAGTCTATAGCCTGCCTTAGCGATCCACTGAATTAAAGGACAACCTGTCTTATGTGACCTGTTGTGTTGTAATTGCGTTGTTGTTTAACGTCCCACTCAAGAATATTTCACACATATAGAGACGTCACCATGTGCTGGTGAAGGGCGACAAATTTTGCCTGTGCTCGGTACTGCTGGCCGTAGAGCAGGGAGGGTTTTTTAACGTGCCAACACCTACTGTGACACAGGACATCTGTTTTTACTGTCTCATCCGAAAGACAGGAACGGCCAACCGCGGAGTGGCGCTGCGGGAATGGAACCCGGGACCCCTCGGCTAGAAGTCGAAGTTATGTGACCTAAATTAGTGGTTCCCAAAATGATTTTTCCCTATTCAAATAACCTGAATTAAGATACCACCTGCCATATGTGACCCTTTTTGCTCACTCCCTTGGAGATTCTCTTAAAGCAGGTTAGACTGTTTACACAAATGTATACGGTACCGATTTGAAATAAGTCACCATTATAGCCAGTCTCTGGTCATAGCCAATAATTGGTCTTTGACCACTCATGGATCCCTTATACTGAAAGAGAAATAATTTTTCAGGACTTCTTAAGGAGATGGTCAGATAGAGAAACGGGTGAACAGGGTGGCTCCTTTATACCCTCCACAAAAAAAGTAAAAAACATCACTTACAGCATTTTTTTTTTTTTGCGTAAAAGAACAATTTCAAAATATGTGAAACTGGAAATGTTAAATCAGCCAGAGATGTATATAACACAGAGACTACCAGCCTATCGAACTCTCGTGAGATCACAAGCCCGGTATTGTTCTCAACTATCTAGATGAGATCAGGCTGTTATAGAAAAGTAAAGGACGAAATACCTTGCCAATTAGCTTCAAACAGTTTAGCATTAATAACAGTTGTATAAAAACACATTTTTGTTTGTAAATATAGGGGCTCACTATAACGTGATTGACCAATTACGAGCAAGCATAGATATCTGCCATATTGCAAAAGGGCGCCATTTTTAACACTCGGCTCGGACTTTAATTATAGCTTTTATAGAAAAGTAAAGGGCGAAATACTTTACCAATTAGCTTCAAGCACTTTAGCATTAACTACAGTGGTATAAAAACACATTTTGATGAAAATAGGGACTCAATAAATCGTGATTGACTGATTACAGCAAACATACAAATCTCATCTTTCAAAAGAGCATTCAGAACACCTCAGTAAATAACTTATATATATACAATGTATGTTAATCAATGAAAGGCACCGATCGTCACTTCCGTCACGAACAACGAATCAATAGAGAGAGTAGGAGGTTACCAGTCTCTGTGTTATATACGTCTCTGAATCAGCTTATAAAAAATTGATTGTTTTTTTTACCCGAGATATAATTTTCTTTCACAGATGTATCGTTTCTGTCTTTTCCCCATGATTCAAAGCGACTCTTTGATTCTGCTGTGTATGGCTTCTTTTCGTAAGTTTCACTGTGTGAAGTTTCCAATGACTCAGCATCCTGGACCTTTCCTTTAAGCTCTGATTTATAGAAAAATAAGATTTTAGTCTCAATTATCAAAAAAGAATAAAAAACAAACACTATTGAATCACTCCTTATCTTCCATGAAAAAAAAAGAAAAGAAAACAGAACAAAAAAAAGGAATTTCAGTACTGGACTAGAAACTTTATTGAAATTTTAATATCACTGAATTAATGGCTATTTCATGGTGTTATATTGAGCTATATTAACAAATGGGCAGATTGATGTTGCAATAGCTATGTATCAAATTTTAACAATTTTCAAATCAATAGATATTTTGGATAGATCCTTAATTGCAATACATGGGGAAAAAAATTATCAATAGAGTGGCCCAACATGAATTCACTCCAACAAATAGAAAACTAAGTCGATCAATATCAAGATTCAAATATTCAATTCAAAACTTTTAGTATTAAACATTGAATCATACCTCTTTTAAAGATACATTTGGACTTACATGTATTTTTCATGTTCAAGGAAGTAGAATATTCAAAAGTCAAATAGAGTATAGCTGCTAAAATACAAAATTATATACACATTATCTAGGTACATATGTGTTGCAGTTGTATTGTATTGTTGTTTAATGTCCCACTCAAGAATATTTCACTCATATGGAGACGTCACCGTGTCCCAGTGAAGGCTACAAATTTTGCCTATGCTTGGCACTGCTGGCCATAGCATGGTATGCATGGAGGGTTCTTTAACGTACCAACACCTACTGTGACACAGGGCCTCAGTTTTTACTGTCTCATCCAAAGGTCAGGGATTGCCAACCGCAGAGTGGCGCTGACCCAGCTCGAACCCAGATCTTCTGATTCGCAGTCAAACATGCTAACCACTTGGCCACTGAGGCCCTATGTATTGCAGTTAAAAAACAAACAATGAGAGCCAACAATTTCACCTTCTTTTCTCCATCTTCACGTTGAGTGGATCCAAAGATTTATGAAGTGTATCCTGTGACAGGACCAAATTATACTAAACAAGTCAAAGTGCAGACTAGCAAACTTTCGGCAGGCGAGATTTTTCAATCTCATGGGGAGACTCTACAGTGTACTAAGAATTAATAGAAAAAGTTAAGTTTTCCAATTGAGAAAAAAAACAAAAATGTTTTTTCATAAAAAATTATGAAAATTTGACATAAGCAATGCAAACAGTCAACTGATGTATGCTCCCCCAGGCTAACTTTAATCAAGGCAAACTTAAAATTTTGAGAATGTTCTTGACCTTTGACCTTTGGTCAAGGTCAGTGAACACCTATTAGTCATGAGTAACATTTGTGTGAATTACATGTATGATCAAGGTCACTCACTACCTGAAGGAGATTATGATCAAAATAAGATTTTAAGTCCTAAGTGCAGAATTACCTTGACCTTTGACCTTGAGAAAAGGTAGGCTGCAAGCCAGGGTCATGGGGATCATATTTTATGACAAGGTTTAAGAGATATGGCTTCAGACTGACTGATGGATGGACGGACTCACAGATGGACGGACAGACAAAGTGGCGACTCTATACAATGTACTCTCCCAAAATTTTTTGGGGAACATAAAAATAGGGAGTCTCCCTAATTATGGGAAGACTTGGCAAGTTTGTGAGTGTGCATTTAAGCAATATATATACAAGCTTTACTTACTGTTATATACATCTTCATCTACCTCTTTGACTACAGATTGGTAACCATTTCTCATAAGAACATCCATGAAGATTGGGAACCAATTTGTGTTTTTCCTCCATACACGATCGATCAAAATCACGGCTCCAGCAATATCACCAAAATTTCTCTTCTCTGCTTCAATTTCTTGGACATCCACATCATTCAAGACGTCGCTTGATTTCAGGTCAGGGCAGATTTCAAGTGGTGCTATTTTATTTGTTAAAGGTCTTGCAAATAATTCTACTAATTTCATCTGGTTAGTAAACATGGAGCCTCGGAGATCTGATAATTTATCCTCTCTAGACAATGCTGTTGCTAGATGTTGATAACCTGAAACATACATGCAGATACAAATAAAATGATGGAAGACTTGCACAACTGGCTTTCCCTTACGAACTTAAAAAATATCAGTGACAATATGTATATACATGTATGTACAGTCTGTTTCACTTGTAAAGAATCCATCAGGACCAGTAAAATGACTACATTATGCCAGTAATTCGTTGTTTCAGGTTTTACACACTTGGACTTGGAGATTTTGTTTGTTAATTATCTGAACAATTTGTTGTAATTTAACTTCACTATTTTTGAAGTTCACTGTATATTTTCCAAAGAGATATACAGAAACAACAGACAGACTGTGATGGCATGTCTCACAGGACAATTTACGTCTACCCTCAGCTAACAGAGAACTAAATTACACTGGGCAATTAGACAAAAATTTACTAAAATTTATACTACATGTAGAAATGAATAAAGGTGAAAAGTAGTCCTGGTAGTTTAAAGTTAAATAATTGAACTAATGTGAACAGAACCCAAAGTTAAAGAGCCTACATGGGCCTATATTGCTCACCTGAGTAACATGAGCTTAAGGAGACATCAAAGACAATACATTAAGCTGAAAATGTCCAATCATGACAAAAGAAAAGAAAAATCAATACAAGCCTATGGGCCATATTGCTCACTTTAGCATCCCACATTTACAAAGTGTCACTGTTAAAAGGTATGGACAAAGACGAACCTGTCATCTTTGAATACCAATGAGGCATTCACCAACAAGAGATCCTAGAGGGATCTTGGCACCCACCATTATTAGATCTTTAATAGACCCATGACAGACTGTTCTTTTTCCTTCTTACTCTTAGTTCTCTATATGCCTTCAATAACCAGATCCTCCATTTCAATTCCCAGCCCTTTGGAGTTTCGATTTTTTCTAATCAGCTCCAAAATGTGACACACAAAATAAGACCCCAAGGAACCCCTGCACCAGATTTGAGGGAGTTCCCATCAGTACTTTCTTATCTCAGAAATGTGATGTAGAATTTACTTTTTAAAACCTGAGTCCCCTTTTGGGTCCCCAATTTTCTTTGAATCAGTTCCAAATTCTACCATGCAACATAAGACCTAAAAGGGAACTTCCATACAAGATTTCAGGAAGACCTAAAAGGGAACTTCCATGCAAGATTTCAGGAAGAATCCCCTCAGCTAATTCTCAAAAAGAGCAATCAAAGGTTTTTGAGAAATAAGGTGGATGGGTTATAAGCCTCCATACCCAAATAACCAATTTAATTTGCCTTGTCATGTGTAACAAGAAAATATACAGTTTAGGGGTGGGCATCTCAATGGTATTTGAGATAATTCAGCATTTTAGAAATGAGGGGGCAGGAAATACCCCATCCCCTGAAAATACTCTAAAAACTACTTGATATCAGTTATGTGTACTGTAGATTATCTAAATTTCACGTGTACCACATTTGGTGAATTAATCTCTCGTAGTATATTCACGAATATCTGAATTCGCGTTCATAAACTAAAAAATATTTAAATCAGCAACCTCTACTGATGTTATTTTTTTAAGTACCAATCGCATTACGAGTGCAAGTGCAAGCTAATAAAGTGTTTTGTCCTTTAGTCATTTCTTATTATCAATTATTCAATTTCTGAATAAGGAAATAAAAGAAATTTGCAGAAATCAGAAAAACCAAACAAAGATGGGTGGTTAAAAGAATTGGGGAGGTCTAATGGACGTTTAAACAAAGGCACACTGTAGATCCCTGCTACATGCAACTTATTCGCGAAAATAAGGAAGTAAAATTGTATCAAATTACACAAAGAATTTGAATTCGAGTTGAGTACGAGTTGCAAATTAACATGAAATTTAATTCCATGCGAAATAAAAGTAATCTACAGTATATTGTTGTTGACATTTAATGATCACTAAATCTAAGGAGTACCTGCTAACTGTAAAGCCTGAACAAATCGCTGCCATTTTCCTGGACAATCTTTCTTATCTTTAAGATATTCAAGAAGTTCTGTTGTACCCTTGCAAGGGGTGAGTTGTCGAATTTTAATTCTTTCATCTGTAAACACAAATTCAGGTTTTATTTCACATAATACCAAACTTAAAGGCCAAGGTCACAAATAATACAATACAGACCAAACAAGTGGAATTTGAAAGCCCTGGCTGCCTCTTACCAATGGAAAAGCATGACCATAGAGAAAATTACCATAGCAGTTTATCAAGGTCACAAGGTCAACTAGAACTGTCCTAAAGGGACTTATAACCCTGACCCCACCCCGGACATGGCAGCAACCATAGTGCTGAAACCATTTTCAAGGAGCGGGGTCATGTGACCCCCAAAACAATAGGGATCCTCTTTGAGTCATGGACAACCTATGTGTGAAGCATCAACATTGTAGACCCACAGGTACTCGAGTTATGGTGCGGAAATCATTTTCAAATGGGGTCATGTGACCATGACCTCTGACCCTCCGACCCCAAAATCAATAGACATCCTCCTTGAGTCATGGGCAACATATTTTTAAGTAGTAACATTGTAGATCCACAGGTACTTGAGTTATGGTTTGGAAACCATTTTCAAGGAACAGAGTCAGGCGACCTTGACCTTTGACCTTCCAACCCCAAAATCAGTAGAGATCCTTGTTGAGTCATGGGCAACCTATGTGTGAAGTATCAACATTGTAGACCCACAGGTACTTGAGTTATGGTGTGGAAATCATTTTCAAGAAATGGGGTCATGTGACCATGATCTCTGACCCTCTGACCCCAAAATCAATAGAGATCCTCCTTGAGTCATGGGCAACATATGTGAAAGAATTAACATTGAAGATCCACAGGTACTTGAGTTATGGTGCGAAAACCATTTTCAGGGAATGGAGTCATGCGACCTTGACCTTTGACTTTCCGACCCCAAAATCAATAGGGATCCTTGTTGAGTCATGGGCAACCCATGTATGAAGTATCAACATTGTAGACAAACAGGTACTTGAGTTATGGTGCGGAAATACATGGACAGACAGGCAGACGGACAGACATGGTGAATCCAGTATACCCCCCTACAACTTTGTTGACAGGAGGTATAATTATAAGTTTATGTAATATGGTCAAATCATGCACTTTCCTCAAAAACGTTCAGTATTTGTATTTGCAAATGTAACAAGAGCCCATTGAAGGGCACATCATACGCCGGCCGCCATGTTTGATACTGAAGAAACATTGTTACGAAGTTTGAAGAAAATGAGTTTTTAATTAGTCAAGTTACTGAACAGACATTGAATAGTTTACAAATGAAGACAACTGAAAGGCTGTAACTCAAGAAAATTATGCTGATACTTGAAAAGTTTCAGAAATCGAACTCATCAAATCTTTCATAGTAAGTAACAATGTTATAAAGTTTGAAGAAAAGCTGTTCATAATTCGGAATGATATGGATCGGGTATTGAAAAGCTTACAAATTACAACAAGTAAAGGGCCATAACTCTAAAATTTATACTCGAAAAGTTTCATAAAAACTTTGCATTGCATTGAATCTTAAACAAAGGGCAATAACTCGGTGAAAACCAAAGCAAGAGTTACAGTTCTTGGACACTGCAGTGTGCCTT
>JACSZP010014621.1:5653-18467 GCA_016161895.1 Pinna nobilis | reverse complement strand
TTAATAATGATATCTTTATTTTAAATACAGATATCTGTATTTAAGAGGTAAAAACCCAAACGGCTTGCCATATATAATTGCCCCAATCAAGAAGACAAAGTCCACGGATACAAACGAAAATAGGCATCGACTACTAATATTGCTTCTTTACTACATGAAGTTGGGGAAGAGAATAAAGTCAGTTTCTTGCAATGCCTTAAAATTTGATAAACAAAGAGAAGACACATAATCTTATTTCAAAGATGGCTGAATTGTTTAAATGAAAAGTGATGGACAGAAGCGGATTTATGCTCTAACACATACGATTCAGATTTGTTCGTAAACGCTTTATATAACCGAAGGGATCCCGTATTAAGCAATTAAAAAAGAGAAAAAAAGAGCAAGTTTTTGCAACTCCTTAGAAATTGATGGAGAAAGAGAAGAGGAATAATCTTATTTCAAAGGAAACTGAATTTGTTTACAAGAAAAGCGATAAACGGAAGCAGGTTTATTCTCTTCATTGCAAGCGGAGAGAGTTAAGTCATCCGATTGAGTGCCAGACTTTCATCAAGATGGTCCCTGGTTCGATCCCAGGTCGCGTAAGATTTTGAAGGGTAAGTTATCATCTCCTCTCCGCCTGTTCGCTCGCTTGCTCTGTGCTTGGATGGAGGGTTGAACGTTTCAGGGTGTATAGTTGATATCTTCGTCAGCTCTGCAAGTGTAGTGTCATTATGAAAGCCGTGGAAATGCGGAATACTCAAGAGAGAGAGAGAGAGAGAGAGAGAGAGAGAGAGAGAGAGTTGTCATCTTCCTCCCTGCTTCTAAGGGCGACTGGAAAGGGTGCTTACATCGCTCGATAGATCAAAAGAACACAAGATTCAGTTTTAGTCAAATATCTTATACGTAAACGAAATCCTGCATCTAATAACACTTCCGGTAATTTGATACGTAATTGCAAACACATTTAATATTAATTTTATTGCTTCATTTTCTATGACGTTACTGACTTTTTAAGACTTACATAACTAATTTTTATACATAACATATGAGGCTTTTAAATATTATTTGACAGCATTTTAATAGGAATTCTTTAAATCTACGCCTACGGTAAGATTAAGGAAAGTTCCGTGTAGGTGAAAGCGGATTTTATTAATTCCTTAGAAGTCGGAAGACTCAAATATACAGATGAATTTATGATGATATCATTTTCATATAGAATATACCAACCTTATGTTGATTTTTATACATTTTTTTTTATACATTTGAGTCTGGTATAATATCTTTAAGGAGATGATCTTGCACCTTAATGACCACAAATTTACTCAGGTTTTAACTATTTTGGGATATTTTGTCATTTATATATTGACCATATCACCATTGTTTATTCGAAACTCCAAGTTTACATATGCACAGTTATGTTCCTTAAAAGGATAAGGCTTGCCAAGGAGACTGGGCTTATGTATTGTCAAGGCCGGTAAAAGCAAAAGCAGAGATATTGAATGAACAGAAATATGGAGAAAATGCTTTTGATAAACACACATTAGGTTTTAATGCAACCTGTAACCATGAACCCCCATAACAAACATATTTGAGATATTTCAGTACAATGATCTCGGTTGTGATATATTAAGTTATTGGGGTCCCAAATAAAATACTTTTCTAGATTACTTGCACCGTGTAGCCTCCGTGACTACAAACATATTATCAGAAGAGTACGAAGTACACTGGACAGGTTATGTAAGTTTAGAAATTAATCATTTACAGGAGGCTTTCGGGCCTACAGAAACAGGAACTATTCATTTTCCTCTTTCTTTTATGGAAGTCCTGCATTGTCTTTTTCATTTAATTTCCTTAGCTAAAAGATATTAAGTATTTGATTTCCCCGTAAAAATGTTTAAAATAACAAAGTGGTGGATGTAAAATTACAACATCCATCTTTTAGATTATTTGATAATGGTCAAATATTCGTATCATTTTTGGAAGGAAATGACGATTTAAAATAGAAGATTTTATCTAAAATCGTTGAATTTCAATAATGAATATCCAGAGGAGATTTCAAAGTGCCAATGAAGCATATTTGAATATATGTGACCCGTTATTTATGTCAAATCCCGATATTATGCCCCATCGACACATATAATTTACAATACTTGTCAAACCATTTTAGCATTGACCGTTAAAATTAGATTGCAGCATCAGGACTTCGTTTATTAATAGTCGCCTTTAGCGTTGTTCCGCTGCGTGTTGTCCCAACAGAATTGTAAGGAAGATGAACATGTGTGTTATAGGAGATAGTTATCAGTTATTTAGTTTATGGTTATGACTTTCTCAGCGATTCGTGGTTGTCTGGCAGTAGTAAATAAGGTAAATGAATTAATAAATGTTGGTTACCTTACCGTACCGTACTTTTTTCATCTTTTGTAAAATACGATTTGGGTTTCGAGTACCTTTTTTGGTACTTTTTCTTTTATATTCACGAAGACTGGGGGCAATTTCCTTGAACCGAAGATGACTTTTAATGCAATCCTACACATAAAACTCTGGCCACGTGCACTTCATTTGTCTGAAAACTCCTTTGGATTAAATCACAAAAAAACCTACATAATGGTCGGTGACCACAATTATACAGCCATTATTTTTGCAACTGCTTCGAAGTAAACAGAATTTGACTTTCAAGACTATTTACTGCATTGGTTGACTCGGATTTAAATTTGGTTGGAAGACTTTGTTACTTTCCATTACCGATTCAAACACAAGTCCAGCATAAACGTTTTCTTCTAAACCAATAGAAAATGTCAACAAAATCACGAGTAAAAGAATAACTTCTCCCGCACAATGAGCTTAGCTTTGATTATATTATGCAGTGCGTTTTGGAAATTGAATAATGCTTTATAAAAAAAAAAAAACAACAACACTAGACCGGACTTTTATGACGTAAACTATTTATTTTGAATTTTTTATAGCTATATCAAATCAGTAGCAAGTTCACAAAGGGACCAATATTGCAATACCTTGAGAAAGCATTTAAATTAACAGATCTTTCTGAAGCGAAAAATTTTAAATGGTCGTTGCAATTCCTTATACATGTATGTCTAAAACAAATAAAAATATTATATACTATATATCTAATAAAGCTATATATCTAAAACAAATATTTTTCTTTTCATCTTGAACTCCCTTCGCTGTTTTTCTCTGTCGGACTGTTTCACATATGTTCTCTCTTGAACGTGTTTTATGCAAATCACATCTTAAGAGCATTCATTTGGACGACAGTGATTCGACAAAAACGTGATTTTGATATTTCCATATGGGCTAATGATCACCGGAACAAGCGTTAATGACGTGAGTACATTGCTTAGTATATGACCTTATTTAAGCAACGTTTTAGAAAACTCTGACTTGCCAGAGGAATATAGGAACATAGCAATTACATTTTTGTAATTACAACAAAAATTGTCAATTGCTCATTCCTATCGACCTAGAAAGTCTAAGATGTCGCTCCTCGAGCAGGTTTGTTGCCATTTAGTAACGCACTTTTCCATTCTAAAGATACAAAGCATCTTTAGAAAAAACAAATACAAACAATTTGCTTTATTGTTTTGGTTTAGGCAACGATAAGGAATTTTTTGGTCATATGGTTGCGTCAGGTATCTCCATATTTTTCCTTGTTGTTTTGTTATTTGTTTATTTGTTAACGTTGTTGTTTATTTCGGGAGCTGTTTGACGATTCGCAGACTAACAACGGATCAGGAAGAAGTAGCAAGTAGCGGTGAACAACATGAATACACCTTCAACGTCCTTGTTGATTTACATGACTTTCAATGTCATGAAGTACTCTGTTTTTCTATCTCATAAGGCACACTAAACTATATCAGTAATATATTTTTGTACCTCTTAAATATTCTGTTCCCTTTATTTCTCGCAATATCGTTCACAATTACAGCATCAACTCAGTAATTTTGTCCAGTGTTGCTACAATTTTGCCTCAGTTTAAGCTTTTCGTGATGAAGTCCAAAATAATTCAGATCTCATTAGCCTGGATAAAGAATATATAAATATTGGTTTTACGAGTAGCTATGAACTGAAGAGTAGATTGGGGGTTAAAATAGCCTAAAAGTGTTTGTTTGTTTTTATGAAAAACATAACCTGTTATGTGATGAAGGAATTAAAGGCTCAGCTTTACGATTCTAAGGCTGATTTATTCTTCTAAGCGATTTCAAGAAGGTACATTACTGTCACTCGTTTCTAAATCTGGTGATCGAGGTTTGACAGTGTTTGGACACATTCATATGATTCTGAATAATTTCTTTGATAAAAATAGTCTGAAACGATCAATTTATTTTATAAAAATAGTCATAAATTAGCTGAAGATCTAAATCGATACATCAGGTATCAAATATAAAAAGGTGAAAACAACAGTCTTCACATGCCGTTGCTGTTATAATGTTGATTAAAGTCCCTGTCAAGAATGATTTACTTATATGGAGATGTTCACGAATGTCGTGACTGGAGATAGTCCCCAATCGGATTAAGGGGAAAAGACATTATGAAAAAAGCATTCAATGATTTGGTAAGAAATGCTGGTGTAAATGTTGCTGAAAATAAGGCACAGCAATGCTTGGGAAAAGTCCGTATTTGAATGATTAAGCAGAAATTATCGGCAACTTTTCTATTCAAATAAATCATATGAAAAGAAATATAAGACAACAAATGATTAAAGAATTTAGTGCTCTAGATATTTCATGATTGTTCACCCAGTTTTAGTTTACGACACATTCAAAAACTTAGTCATAAATATTTAATTAGTCATGATTATGGTAGCGTCAAATTTTATTGACG
The DNA here is from genome assembly GCA_016161895.1 of Pinna nobilis. Classification (NCBI taxonomy): domain Eukaryota; kingdom Metazoa; phylum Mollusca; class Bivalvia; order Pterioida; family Pinnidae; genus Pinna; species Pinna nobilis. The sequence continues at coordinate 13,649 of JACSZP010014621.1, read as the reverse complement.
GAGGAGGGAAATCGGCGTACCTGACGAGAGATACCCGAACTTTTGTAAGTAGGTAAGCAAGCAAGCCGTCTTACATAACGGGTCAAATTCATGTACCACGGAATCCCCATTACATTTGCTTGGAACTAGTATCTCAAATAGTGACAGAACGTAGATTTTCGTAATCGTCCGCAGAAATGGCGTAAACCTGAGATATGGTCTTCTAGCGTCATTCCATTACTGATAGAAATAATAGTCCCGGGCAAATGTCATTGATTTTATCACATAGTACCTGAACTAGTCCCTTTAACTTGGGCTCCAGCAAGGGTCAAACCCAAAAAAGAGAAGAGGGTCTAATTGGTGTGAAGCGCGGTATTCTAAGATTCGGCCACATGAACCACATCATAATGTATCCAAAGATACCCACGACTTTATTGTTATTCTGAACGACTCTGTATCATTGTTGTTATCATGCAATCTAGCATCACTTGACCATACACATATAATGACTATAAACAAGTACGCAAATATTATGTCTTAAATGCTCCTTACTTCTTGTGTTTTCTCTTAAAGCGCGTGTTTTTCTGCAAAACTTCCGGTTTTTCTGGAGCTGTCAGGTCCTTAATATGTTTATTTACAATATTCTATCTAAGCCATACATAATCAATTTCCCCTTCTTGAGGTATACAGAAACACACACGTAGAAGGTACATATATTGCGTATCTCTATACATCAAGAGTTGGCAATAATATTTTTCATTTTGAACTCCCTTCGTTGTTTTTCAGACTGTTTAACATGTGGTTTTACTTGTAAGTATTTTTATACACAAATCACACCTTAGGAGCATCTGTAAGGAGGACAGCGATTCGACAAAATGTGATTTGGATTTTCTAGATAGAAAATGGTCAACGGGACAATCTAAAGTGACGTGAGTGCATTACTCAGTATATGAAATTATTTAAGCAACGTTTTCGTAAACTGTGACTTGCCCAAAGGAACATAGGACCTTTGCAATTACATTTTTGTAATTGGAACTGAAATTGACAGCTGTTCATTCTAATCGACCTAGAGAGTCCTAGAGGTCGCTCCTCGATAAGATTTGTAATCATATAGGTACACAGTCTTGCATTCTAAAGATACAGATAATCTATAGAAAAACAAATACAATAAATTTGCTTTATTGTTTTGGTTTACCCAACAATAAACAATTCTTTAGTCATACGGTTGCGTCAGTTATTTGGCTTTTTATCTTGTTGTTTTTCGTTTCTTTGTTGTTGTTTATTTCAGAAGCTGTTTGACAGGCTCACATTTTTCAGAATAATTAGTGATTAAGAAGAATTAGGAAGTAGCAGCGAACAACGAGAAAACATCTCCTATATCCCTGTTTATCCGCATACTGAACTGCACTACTACGAACTGCTCGGTTTCATTATCTCATAAGGAATACTAAACTTAATCATCAATATTTTTGTACTTTCCAGAGATTCTATTCATTTATTTCTCAGAATATCTCTCACAAATTACAGCATTCAGTAAGTATTGTTTTCCAGTATAACAACTGTATTCCTTCAGTTATAGCTTTTCATCGCGAAGTCCAAATAAGTCAAAGCTCATTAGCCTGGATAAGGAATATATCGGTTTTACGAGTAGCTATGAACTACATGTACTGTAATACATAGAGGAGGTTAAATTTTAAAATGGCCTTTAAGTGTTTGTTTGCTTTAATGACACATTTATTCATAACCAGTTATGTGATGTAGGTGTTACAGGCCCAGCTGTACGATTCTGAGGCTAATTTATACTTCTAAGTGATTTCAAGAGCATACATTTCTGGATTTCCCAATATTCACTATTTCTGCTAAATACAGTCCAGCCTGTTTTCAGATACCGATTAAAGTTAGGTGATACTACAGTCACATATGACACTTGCATATGGTCTCTTAATTTAGGTGATTCATACAAGAAAAAAACAATTTGGGAAACAGATATTGGGGTCTCATAAGACCGATAGTCCTTTACTTCAGTGGGTAACTAAAGGAGGGTCGAGCCTTTTAGTAGAATTTAAGTCGTGCAGGGTATCTGTAGACATCTTTCTACCTGTATCTATGATAAAATCAATTAAGTGCCACTTTTAACGTTTGATACAGACGTTATTAAGCAGGAACCGTCAATCTATGTATTGCCTGACCTATGGTTTCATTGCGCACGGTTTAATAACTGTTGCCTTTCACACATATAGAAATTTCGCTAAGGAAAGAAACTAAAAATAAATTATCATAATTTCTGTTAACAGTTTCAAAAGTTGTATATACTTCTTACTATCATAACATTACTGTCACTCATTTCTAAATTTAGTCTTTTTATAAAATAGTCTGAAACGATCAAGATATTATAAAAATAGTCATAAACTAACTGAAGGTTTCAATCGATGCATCAAGTATCAAATATAAGAAGCTAAAACAACAACAGTCTACAAATGTCGTTGCTGTTATATTGTTAATTAACGTTCCTATCAAGAATGTTTTATTTATATGGAGATGTTCACGAATGTCGTGACTGGAGATAGTCCCCAACCGTAATAAGAGGGAAAGACATTGTGAAAAAACGTTCCTTGTTTTGGTTAGAATAGGGCACAACAGTGTTCCGAAAAGTCCGTATTTGGATGATTAAGTAGAAATTATTGGCAACTTTTCCATTCAAAAAAAAAATTAAAAGAAAAGAAATATAAAACAAAAATGATTACAGAATTTTTAGCGCTGAAGATATCGCATTATCGTTCTCACAGTTTTAGTTTACAACACTTTCAAAACCTTCTTAGTAATAATGAAGGTAGCGTCAAGTTTTTTTGTCGGAAGAGGGAAATTGGCGTACCTAGCGAGAACTTCAGGAAGTAAGTAAACAAACAAGCCGTCTTACGTAATAGGCCAAATTCATGAACCAAGTGATACCCCATTACATTAGCGTGGAACTAGTATCTCAAATAGTAACAGAACGTGGAATTACGTAATCGTCCCACTGAAATGACGTTAACCAGAGATATGGTCCTCTGGCGTCATTCCATTTCTGATAGAAATAATATTCTCCCACGTACACTTGGCCGTCAAAGACAATGCTTACTTGTAAAAAGACAATTCTGTCCGCGCTTTGACGTCACAGTTAGAAATTCAACCGCTGAACATTATACCAAGTTCCTGTATACATACATTGTAGTCGTGGAAGTGTGGGAGATAAAGAATCAAACATGGATTTGTTGAGTGGAAAAGAAAATCTAAACCCTCGTGGTAAGAATCTGAAAGTGCAATCCTCGGATTGGACAAACAGATTCTTACCACTAGGGTTGAGATTTCCCTGTCCACTCATCACACCCATGTAAGATTACATTAGTCCCAGACAAATGTCATTGAATATCACGCGGTACACGAATTAGTCCCTTTAACTTCCAAACAGAGAGTCTAATGAGTTTGAAGCGCGATATTCTAACAGTCGGCCACATGGACCATATCATAATGTATCCAAAGATTTCCATTCCTTCATTGTCATTTTGAATAACTTGTTATCATTGTTGTTATGATGCATTTGAACATCACTTGACCTTACACATATAACGAACATAAACAAGTACGCTAATATTATATCTTTATTGCTTCTTACTTCTTGTGCTTTCTTTAAAGCGCGTGCTATTCTGCAAAACTTCCGGATTTTTCTGGAGCTGTCAGGTCCTTAATGTGTTTATTTACAATATTACCTAAGACATACATAATCAATATCCCCTTCTTGAGGTATACAACAACACACACGTAGAAGGTACACATATTTCGTATCTCTATACATCAAGAGTTGGCAATTATGTTTTTATTCGCTATGACGTTTACATTGTTAGCATTCTATGTTTTTCTTCAATTATACGCAATTCCTGTAATTGTTGCAAAGAAAACATGAAATCACTGGCGGTCTTGCTCTAAGTAATATCTCTACGTATATATCAGGCAATACAGAAGCGGTATCGCAGACATCTTTATTGCTTGACATTGACAGATATAGAGTTTTACGGTCCTCTTGAATAATTATGTTTGCTGGGTTTTGTCTTACAACATACGAGATTTTTTAACCATATGGTGACCTTACGCTATGTTTTATTTACTATATAGTAGGGAAACGATCGCAGGTCGTCTTGCAGTCAGGTTAGTTCCAATGTAATAGCTTTACCGTCCGTTATATAAAGCTTTACCTATTTATACTAAAATACTAAAGACAATCAATAATACAGTCGAACTTTTCGTAAAAACAAAAAAATAATTTGCGTTATGATAAATGTCCTAGAAAGAAAATGTAAAATTTGAATTTTGAAGCTTAAGATATCTTCGAGCTACTGGGCCCTGGATATTTTCAACATCCGGATCGATGAGGAAGATTTTCGTAATGACAATAAAATTGCATAATTCTCTTTCAAAATCGTCATGATATATGGTTCGCATACGTTAATCATAAAACTAAGAAAGCCTCAATTCCATCTTACAGTTGAAGCAATCAAATCTTGGAAACAGATTTTCGTCAGAGCTTTGAAAAAGAAAAAAAAATAATGATAAAAGGTTTAAAAACCAATGCAGAGAATCTTAATCCCTAGAGTGGAATAAGTCTTGAAATAATCCAAATTTTTCTAACATATGAATAATGGTTTACCTTATGTGTATCAGGGAATATGACAATGGAAGTTAAAGTTAGATTTTATCCCAGTTAAAACCATGATTCAGACTGATACTCTGAAGAATAAGGGCTTACATCGTCTTTTTCTAAATTATTACATCCATAGATAAACATATGTGTGTCGAATATACTAGTTTTAAAGTGAAACATTACTAACAATTTACACATGTGTCTCTCAAAAGTATTAAACATAGCAATTTAACTTACATATACCGATTTTCTTTGGGGGTTTTTAATAAAAGATAGTGATAAACAGTACAAAAATGGATACCGAGGGGTTTATTTCCGAAAATTGCGTTAAGAAGTCGATATGTTGCAAATTTTGAACTGCTAATCGGAAATAGGTCTTGAATTTTTCAAAATTTTCAAATACATGAATATTTTTGTATCAAAAATGTATCAGAATGTGTGACAATATATAAATATAACATTCATGAGAGGGTGATATTGCATATTTTCACCCCGAGGAAGCATTGTTGACTGAGGCGAAGCCAAGGTTCACAATATATTCCGAGGGGGTGAAAATATGCAATACAAATGTATCACCCTCTTATGAATGTAGTATTTATTTTGATATTCCGAGTGTCATATTTGTAACTTTGTTTTCCATTATCGCATTCCTAATTACACTATTGTTTACTCGACATTCATCTGGAACAAGCATAGTTTAGCATTTATGAGCGTGTCTATGCACCACGTCATTGCCAGAGGTCTGATGACGTATGCTATGCGCACTTGATAATTTTTGGAATATCACCCTGACTCTTTGTCTTTGTAGAAAGACGACATTCAAATATGTCGCATGACACTCAACCAATTAAAATACAGGATTCTAACAGAAGATATAATAACGATAGTAAATGTAGGATATGATCCGATTTAAAACTACATGTATGATGATAAATAATGTTCAATATTGAAGCATGATCGGATAAAATCGTTAATTTAATTCGAGTTAGTTCATAAGTTTCCAACTTGTCATATTCAATACGTCTTTAGTATACCTTTGCCGGTTTGTATGGAAGCCAATCTTTACAAGGATGAAAAGAAGACTGGCTTACTACTGTAAATCCAGAAATTTTCGCGGAACTTTATTTAAGCGAATCAACGGTCATATAATTATTCCCAATACTTTATTTTCGCGCTTGTGAATTTAAGTTAATAATTTGTGTTGTTTGATGCATTTTGCTATCAGGTTATTTAGCGAGGACTTTATTTTCGCGAGTTAGTGTTGTCGCGTAATTACGCGAAAATAATATTCTCGCGAAAATTACTGGATTTACAGTAGTGTCTTCTTTACGGAAAATGGTGTATACTTTCAATTCTGACAAGAAACAGAAAACAGTTATACCGAAATATAGACGGGGGCAAAGAAGTAGGTATATGGGTAGGGGGAAATAGATAGATAGATAGATAGATAGATAGATAGATAGATGGATGGATGGATGGATGGATGGATGGATGGATGGATAGATAGATAGATAGATAGATAGATTTTCACTTTATATATGTCAAACATGCAAAAACAACACGAAACTGAAAATACAAAATAAGAAAATCCTCTTTGTAATACGAGGCAAATCATCAATCGTAAGGTATTCGTTACAGAGTTACACAAATTGCAGCTTTTTACGCTGTTTCTCGTATTTATGGTAGTGCAGTTAGTGAATCGGGATAAATGTAATTCTGCAAGTTTTATGATTTCATCTGAACATAATTGGAAATATCTTGGGAAATATTTTGCACATTCAAGAAAGTAAACAAACGGTTTTATGCTCTGCACAAATAAAACATTTTAAAAAGTGTCAATTGCCCCAGATTAAAGTTAAAAAGCACGTGTCTGAGCACGCCAGGATTTAAATTAAACAGCTCGTTGAATTTTTTCCACCGATTCCGTTGTGGATTTTTTCCCTCAACTAATTCTTTTTGCTATTTGACTGTGAACTCTAAATGGATGTGATCAGTTTGCAGGGGATGCTTACACTTCCTGGTACCTGATTCCTCTCAGAATTTCTCTGAAAATCAATTAGCATATTTTACCAAGTATTCAGTACCGTAAATCCTATTTTAATCGCGAGTATTTATTTTCGCGTATTTATGCACCAACACTTATTCGCGAAAATTGTTCTTGCGTTGTTGTTTAACGTCCCACTCAAGAATATTTCACTCNNCACGGGACCTCGGTTTTTACTGTCTCATCCGAAAGACAGGGACGGCCCAACGCGGAGTGGCGCTCCGGGAATCGAACCCCGGACCCCTCGGCTCGAAGTCGAACACGCTAACCACTCGGCCACGGAGGCGCCGCTCGCGAAAATAGAGTTGTTTTAAAAAATATACTAACCTGACCACCATACACCTGATTCCTCTCTGAATTTCTCTGAAAATCAATTAGCATTGTTTACCAAGTATTCAGTACCGTTAATCCTGTTTTAATCGCGAGTATTTATTTTCGCGTATTTATGCAGCAACACTTACTCGCGAAAATAGAGTTGTCTTAAAAAATATACTAACCTGACCACCATACAACTACTGATTCACCAAAATAAACTTACTCGAAAAATGTCTAGATTTGCAGGTAATTGTTCTTAGACAAATGATAACATAATATCTGTTACACATACTAGTGCATATTCTTTTACATTTGATTTTGATCATATGTGAATTTGCACATTAATTTGCAAAGTGATGCCCAATTTTTATCATTTCCTTGAAATTTTCAATCTGGTTGATTGGTTGTTTTGTTGTTAAACGTCTCACTTTGGAATCTTTCACTTATACGGAGAGGCCACCATGTGCCTGTGAAGGGCGACAAATTTTGCCTATGGTGGGCACTGCTGGCCGTAGGGCAGAGAGTGTTCTTAAATGTGTCGACACCTACTGTGACACGGGACCTCGATATTTACTGTCTCACCCGAAAGATAGGGACAGCAAACCACAGCGTACGCAAACTCCGGACTCACTCAAAAGACAAATACGCTAACCACTAGGCCACGGCGGTCCCTTCAATTTTTTTTTCGTACGTTTTAAAGAGACAACTCACTGTGCACTAACACCATAAATATATAGTAGACACCTACCCTTTCCCTTTTATAGAATTCTGTTTTAATCACCAGTGTCTCAAGCAAAACATATACATTAATGATATCAAGCTACTATGGCGGAGCTTAATTTGTTATCTAATTGAACAATAAATTATATTTTCTGAATTTTATCGGACGGGTGCCACGCGTGGAGCAGGAGTCGCTTACCCGTCCGGAACACCTGAACTCACCCCCGGTTTTAAGTGGGGTTCGTGTTACACTATTTTTAGTT
>JACSZP010014613.1:0-15520 GCA_016161895.1 Pinna nobilis | reverse complement strand
TTTATACAGATCCTGCAACCAACACCCAAAGAGGTTTTTTGTTGTTGGACATTCTTAACCCGTCCATAACTTAACGAACCAGGTTCGGAAGGCGGAGAGAGAATAATTTTTAGTAGTCATGTGCTCGCTTTTGATTGTTTACAATCAAAAGTTAGCAAATGACATATGTAACGTCACAGCAGCCATGCCCAGTCAAGCGTGCGTTTGCATGTTCAGGCATTTTAAAGTTTTCTTTGTCAAAACTCCTTAATCATTTCATTGATTTTGATACTTATTTGCTATGATCAAATTTCAAAGCTGCCTTTTGACATTTGAAACAAATCTTATTGCAGGTACTCTTTAAGTTATGAAAAAAATATTGCTGCTAAAGCGGCAAGAAAATGTAGTGCCATGTTGATGGTTTGATATTTTCCCGTTGTTTAGTTGAAACATTTTAATGTTATCAAAGTTTTTTTTAATTAATATGCATACCGTAATCACAGCTGCAACGAAGAAGGTATTTTACTATTTGACTTTCCTTAAAAATCAAAATAGCAAAATAACTTCTTCGTTGCATCTGTAACTAATGTATACCGCATATGACAATGCTATAAAGCCACACCACGAAACATTCGACAAATTTAGATAATGGAATCGTTCTTAAATTTATTTCTTTATATTGAATTAATTTTGAAATAATCTGCATTGATCCATGCAAACAGGTGTGTGTGTGGGGTGTGTGTGTAGGTGTTTGTGTGTATAACATAAACAAAACATGATAAAGAGCAAAAGTATTGGAGAATTAGAAAATGAAAGTAGTAGATCACTAACCGTCCGATAGTATGCCCACTGTCATCAAACGGTGAAATAAACTCCCACAAACTGTTCTGGCGGAAGATTGTTATTGCATTCGTTTTTACCCTAAGACTTAAACCAAGAATGCAAAGCACACAATAAGCAATATACTCTGTTTTGCCAAAACTGTGAAAGGATAGAACACATAACGGTGTAAATCTCCTCGAAAAACACGTCAGATACCCTAAACAGCTTTTAAATACCTTTGTCGCTAGGCTCCGCTGACTGTCTAGTGCAGTTGATGTAATAATATTCGCAGAATTTTGAAATACAACGACTTTAATAATTGTTGTTTAAAAAAACAGAGTATAGGTGAATAGATCCGTAATGTCCATGAATAGGAATATGGGAGCATGTGTCATAGGAAAAACCCCAATATCCAATAATAGCCTTACCGAGAAATAACTAATCTCGCGTTCTCAGAATTAGACATTCATAAGCCTGCCACAACATTTTAGCCTACTGAATAAACCTATCTGATGTTGCCTACGAATAAATTTCATGACTTGGGCCAATTTTTGCAGGTATGTGGTAAAAGTATTGCACACAAAAATGTATGAAAATTTGTACTACCAATATTGAGAGATATATGGACACTTGCTTTCCTATTCATATTTTAGAGATAGAGTACTCAACAGACTGACCTGTAGATGACCTATATAATAAAATTACAAGTACACAATGTATGGTTCACACTCAAACATATAAAGCATAAACAATTAAATATTACGAGTTTTTTTTCTCTAATAATGGAATGCATTTTTACACTTTATTTAACATAGCTGCCGTTACAATTAACATGACTTTGCCAGCGACTTTGCGGGTGAACCTGTTTAATGAACGATAACTGTATTTCCCACCCCACCCCCTTGGCATGCTTCACCACAGGATTTGGAATATTTCGTCTGAGAAATAAAACTGCAATTTATGCACCCGATCATCGGATAAACATCCATGTAAAAACATCTTGTCCGATCATCGGATGCTAAACTCTCGATTTTACTTGGGCAAAACATTTAAATCCTATTACTGACCCATTTTTTGTCAATGTTGTCCGATTATCGGATGCTAAACTCTCGATTTTACTTGGGCAAAACATTTATATCCTATTACTGACCCATTTTTTTCAATGTTCAACCCCCTTTTAGTCATTAAAAGTCATGGATTAGTTTATACTTAACTAGTACACACTTTCCATAAAAACACTAAGAAAACCATAATCGACGCAAAGGTTATGGAAACCGGAGATACAAGAACATAAGCTGAACTTACGAGGTGATATGTTTATATTTATATACCTTATATTCTGATTGAACGAACTCTTCAACACGTGTATCCAAAATTTTATACATGCATACAAAAATCGATGAAAAAAGAGAAATTATACATTTATAAAATTTCTGTGTATGAAAGTGCTATGTGACTCCATGAAAATCAGTGAATGTATAAATAAACAGTTACTGGAACAGTTCAAGCGCTATAAAGATAAAACAAATGGGGATATCAATCTATATTGATATCATTTTCAGAATTCAGAAATATTTTCTTACTAAAAAGGTTATAAAAGCGATCTTAAATTTAGAAACGGGGAAGTATTTGAAATAACACGAGAAACTGACAATAAGAATGTATTGCACGTCAGAAATGGCACATTTAAAGTTGCAGTACGATTATATACATTGTACATGCACATGATTTCAGTTCATAATTAATATGGTCACACCTCTGGCGTGTCCAGGAGTCTGTGTTTGCCTAATCTTTTATATACATGTATCTTCTTTATATGAGTAATGAGATCACTGTCCGTTACCTTTCCTTTTTTGTATGTACAGTCTTAGCGACCCACTGAATTAAAGGAAAACCTGTCTTATTTGATCTAAATGTGTGGTTCACAAAATGTTCTTTTTTCCTATATAAATCACCTGAATTAAGAACCTACTTGTCATATGTGACCCTTTTACCCCTTCCCTTGGAAGGTCTCTTAAAACAAGTTTGACTGTATATACAGAGCGGTAGGGTGAACGAGCGTTCCTAAAAATTTATACCTTTCCTCGGAAAGGCGATCTCTTCATCTAAAAAAAAGTTGCCCCGTTTTGTTGTATACGTGTATATAGTCCAGATCTAAAGAATCATATCGATTTCAAAAGGGTGTATGATATATGCAGTGATAGTTTGTGTGAAATATATGTATCTTATTCAGTTTATCATAATGAAAGTACGTGTGAATTATACGAAATTTCTAAAGATAGGAACTTGATTGAGTCAATAAGAAAGTGTCTGAAATACACGTGACACTTGTTTTTTTTCAATGTGGTTCAACATGTACCAAGAGTTTCATCTGCAGTAATGTGCCTTTTTATATATAAATACCTTGTTTTGTATTTTTTTTAAACCGTCAAATCTTTTGATGCACTGGTTGTAAAAATTTAACCTTTAAACTATTGATAAAATAAGATATTCAATTTTAACACAAACGCCTTCTAGCGATTAATCACTTACGGTACGTTGGTTGTTAGAAATGGCATTGTTGTTTAACGTCCCACTCAAGAATCTTTAATTCATATGGAGACGTCACCGTGTGCCGGTGAAGGGTTACAAATTTTGCCTATGCTCGACACTGCTGACCATAGAAAAGGGAGGGTTCTTAAACGTGCCAACATCTACTGTGACACGGGGCCTCGGTTTTTACTGTCTCATCCGAGGAACACGGACGGCCAACCGCGGAGTGGCACTAACGCGGCTCGAACCCAGATCTTCCGATTCGTAGTCGAACACGCTACCCACTCGGTCACGAATGCCCCCGGCTGTTAGAAAAGAATTCTCGTGAGATGTGCAAGTTTTTCATTAATGCCTTCAAAGATAAAAATTGTAACATTTAATGTAATACAAAACTATCAGTGGCCGCCATTACCCATAGTCACCGTTAGAACTATGAACTTCCCTTGTAAAACTTCTCAACGTCCTTTGAAATAATCGTGGTTTGGTTATAAGTATTCTTGTACCTTCCTCTCCAACCCCATCCCTAACTATGAGCTATATTGCCCTCTAGGAGTGTGTCAATGTTTGAACTGTACTCGTAACGAAACTTGCTCTGAAAGACGTCCATTTTGCGGCACCTGAACCCACCCTGGTTTTTCATGGAGTTCGTGTTACTCTAGTTTTGGTTTTATGTGTTTGTGTGTGGATTACTCTTTGTAGTATTATCTCTTTGCTTTGGTCATGGTGTTGTTTGTCATTCGACTTTTGAATGCCTCTGGAGTTATCAATTTTCCCCGTTTAAACTGGTAAAGGACGGCAAGTGCAAGATGTTGAGGAAATCACTTTCAATTACAATCACACAGACACACCATTATCTGATTTTCGGAGATGAGCCTTGTTACATTGACATAAAATCAAAAGGGTTCTTTTGCATTGAATAGTATAATTTTTATATGAGTTTAACTTCAACGAATGTTTCATTTCTAGATATTTGACTGTATATACACGTGATAAATTATTGAAATACATTGTTGCAAGAACCACATGATCATTTGGGCAAACGTATTGTGTGTAGTTTACTTGTTTTTTTTAAACGAACACCCTATAGTTGCGATGAAAAATTTGATGGTAAAGCTTTTCTTTAAAATCCCCCGTGTAATCCATGAACTGAAAACGAAATTCTAAAATCGTGTGAATTCTGTTGAGGATTACGCCAGGCAATGAACAAAAAGTGAAAAAGAGGACGTAGACATTTTCGGAATTGATCAGAATTAATAAACACAGACGGTCAATGAGAACACGCGTAACATTTGTCCTCAACGACCCCAATGATTTGTAACACCTTCAAGCCATATAAAGTAGACAAAGTCCCTAACAATATTTTTCATATGCATATCACATTACGTAGCATGCTTGATAAACATTTATACCCTGATAACACTTCCGATAGGATGAACTATAGGCCTACTTGGGGCCGCCGTGACATAGTGGTTAGCGTGCCCGACTTAGCATTTGTAGGTTCTAAAAATGTATTTCGAGTCATTATAAGCTTACTTCTGGCAGATCCATGCTTGTTTTCGTCGTCTTGTGGTTCCATTTTCTCGGATACACAACTTAGCCTACACAAGTACTACCCCTTTTTATTTTGCTTGATTTCCATTGGCTACAACCAGAAATTTGTACTTAAAAGTGGTACTGGGTTGTCGTAGACTTACGCACAGTTCCAACAGTTAAGTGCAATTCCAAGTTTCTCTGTGAATATCTCCTAACTCTAGGAGTTGCACTTAAGTGTATGAGTTGTACTTACGACTCTTTGTGAATACGGTCCCTGTTTGTCCAATCCGAGAATTCGACTTTCAGACTCTTACCACGAGGGTTTAGATTTCCTTTTCCACTCAACATATGGATCCATGTTTGAATCGTTTTCTCCCACACCCACAAGATTAGAATGTATGTGCACACAGAACTTGGTTTAACATTCAGCCATTAAACTCCTATATGACACGTCATAGCGCGTGCGAGCTGTCTTTTCTTAGGGAAAGAATTATGATTCTTACTACAGTTATCTTTTCACGGGTAAACAGTCTTTCACGGCCAAGTGTGGTAGAAAAATAATTCTTCGTTAAAAAACACTCTAATTCTTACAAAAAAAAATCTCTGAAGATGACATCATCAGACTTCTTTATCTTTTGATAGACAACATATTGAGGTAGATATTTCTGTAAAGTACCAGCATTCCGATGGGTATCAACTGTGCTCCCCTTCTTGCTGACTTAATATTTTCCATATGAGGCTGACTTCATAAAGGTTTATTTCAATAGATAATGATGAAAGCTTAATCCGATCCTTTCAACTTCACATTCCGCTATATAAATTGGTGTTCTTTCATTAAATAATTTAAAGTTTAGTGAATATGTTGATAGAATCTATTTAAATGAACTTGAAATAAAGTACACCAGAAACTGATAGGTCTGATTCATACCTTGACTTACATCTGGAGGGACGATTGAGAACCTGATTTTACGATAAAAGAGATGACTTCAACTTCCCTTTTGTTAACTTTCCATCTTTATGTAGCAATGTCCCAGCAGCACCTGTATATGAACTTTTATCTCTCAGTTGATAGGATATTCCCAGAGAATGTGTTTCCTATCAGAATATCCTTTATATATGGTTGCTGTTGACAAGGAAGCTACAAAATCAAGTGTTACAAACGTTAAAATTGAAGTCCTAACTTCAATTGTTTTACATGTACTATTGCCGCCACGACATGGTTCACATTTACGGAGTACTGGTGTCACAGATCACGAGGGACGTTTCCCTTGTTCGTTAAATCCCCTTCTTATTTTCTCGTTCATGACTGTCACCTGAGTTGACTTACATATATTTCCAAGTTTGAAAAATAGATAAGACGACAGGTGTGGCACATGGAGCAGGAGTTGCTTACCCTGCCCCTGCAGAAAAAATACGATTTAGGTGGAATCTTTACGGTTTTGGAGCTAATTGAAAATTTCTGGAATAAGGGGGAGCAATGACCCCCTTCCTCCCAAAAATCACCTTTTATTTTTTCTTATGAGGAGAAATTAAAAAAGTCGTGGTGCAGTGGTGTAGATTTTAGTAATTTTGAAATAAAGGGTGGGGTGACTCATACACCAATAGAAATTTTCATTAGTTATTTCCATTGCCCTTGTTTGGGGGGTAATAAACAGATTGAGTTGCTCTTAAAAATGCAAAATCATTGTCAAGTATGTGAAACTAGGATGGAATAATGACCGGTTTTTTTTTTATTGCAAAATGAAATTCTGTTGGCGTGTATTGGACAGCTATGACTACCAATTAGCACTTGGATCTAAAAGGGTATTGTAAATTATGATTTGTGAGTGAAACCGTGACAGAATTCTGGCAGAATTTCCCAAAAAATAACACTGCTAGGCAAACTTGTGTATTTGTTCTTGCCGTTTGATTGACAGTCAGTATCTTATGCTGATAACCCTTTCTTCACTATACATCACAACAGACTGATCTTAGATCAAAGACTAGAGTTGAGCATACTTTTCCCATATATCTTGGGTTTATATAATATAACTTATTAGTCTTGTGAATGACTGGGCACAATCTATTTGGTTTCTTTACTTTAAGGCATAGTTTATCACCAATGATGTGAAGAAAATACAGCCTTATAATAAGGGATATAATAATCAACGATTGTTAAAATAAGTATAAACATAATTTCCTCAAATTAGATTCAAATTTTTATACAAGTTGACTTTTCAAGAAGCACTTTTTATAAACAAAACCTCTCTCCAGCTGGAACGATAGCTAAATGGAGTTAACCCCAGTGGTTTGTTATAAATAAACAACCCACGAAAAAAAAAATGGTGTAAGGTACTCAGAACTCAAGTACGTGTTCAATTTTTTTCACCACTTATTGGTATAATACATGTACAGTTCACTCTCAATTTACCGCCACCCGATTAACCGCCATAAATTTCTGAAAAACAAATTTCCAACTATTAATTACCGGTACTCCCGTTAAACTGCCATATTCACATATTGCCATCCGCCACTGTATTTTCAAACCAAATCTTAAAAAACCCATTGAGTTTCACCCGATATTATCGCCATTGAACATAGATAGATCGGACTTGCTACTAAACTGGTTGATGTTTGAGATACAGGTTTACCTT
Organism: Pinna nobilis; assembly: GCA_016161895.1. Classification (NCBI taxonomy): domain Eukaryota; kingdom Metazoa; phylum Mollusca; class Bivalvia; order Pterioida; family Pinnidae; genus Pinna; species Pinna nobilis. Next base: position 8,021 of record JACSZP010014613.1, on the reverse strand, counting down.
TTTCTTTAGTTCTGATTTATGAAGTTTTCCGAGAATTCGAGTTAACTAACAAGTGAAATAAAAAAGCCATAACAAAATAATGTTAAATTTTAGCGGATATCTTTAGTGAGTGCAAACTCGACCTATCGCCATATTTGTCATAACGCCATATTTTCGAAAAACAAAAGGTGGCGGTATAACGAGAGAAAAGTGTACCTTAAAAAATATAAAGTAATAGAAATTATTTCAATGATATGGAAACGCCAGAGAGGAGCTTCATTCATTGAAATAGCAGGGTTTACACCACAAACTGCAATTTAGCATTGGATTTTTTTTAAAGATTTGTCATAGTCTATACTAAAGGTCACAGGGTCATAGATATGGTATCAAATGAGAGCTCTGGTCACAAGGAATCTACAAGCCAAATATAGAAGCAATTCACCTATTTAGTTCAAAAGATAAAACCCAGGTTGAAGTTTTAATAATGGATAAGCAGACAAAATTTTACATCCAGCTGCTTTCACTTAGGACACGTCAGGCATAGCGGTAGTAGGAATAGATATTTTCTTACTTTATAAATAAAGACAAAGCTACAGGTATATTTTATACAGATTTTATTAAGACTTAATGTGAGCTATACAGCAATATGAAAACAGAAATGAAGCACAGGTTTCAGGACTGACAAATCTGGTTGGATTATTATATGCACAACTGAACACTACATTTCTTAATATTGCAAGATGCCTTCTGTAAGACTCGAATCAGTGACGGGATGTATTAATTTCAATGGAGATTATTTCAATAATTTTTAATAGGGGATGGTAATATCTGGAACCCAAATTTTGTCTTTAGCAGATAATCAATTGGTACTTGTCATTTATTTGTGATATCTTTGCCAAAATAATATTTTGGAAACAAAATTAGCAAAATTCTTTTCAAAGTTAAATCTCATTTGTTCGCTTTTTGCCATCTCATGATTCCGGTATCGTCCATGGATCTCACAAACTCTTAGGCCAGCCAGGTGCACAGATAATTCCCACAGATGTACCAAATTCACAACACTAGGACTTTGATTGCAAGGCTTGACGTCGCTTGACATCCCAGTTGTAAACACGGGCCATATCTAGTTTTTAAGTCAAGGATAAATTTCGTATTCTTCCAACGAGAGTTTAAGTTCATGCAGTGTCTTTTCCCATATTACTTGAGGAAATATATATTTTAGTAGGTATCCTAAATGACTGTGACTGAATGAATGACTGTAAATCCAGAAATATTTGCGATACTTTATTTTGGCGAATTGATGACCTTACATCTATTCGTGAGAGAATATTTTCGCTTCTTTGTGGGGGAAAAATAATAATCTTCTGTTGCATAGTGCATGTTTATGTCAGGAGAGAATATTTAGCTATATATTTATTTTCGCCAGTAATTGATCTCACGAATTTACCGGAAATTAAAACCTTTGCAAATAAAACCAGATTTACAATATTTTGTAGCTCTCCTACATTCATCAGTTGTTTTCTATGTAAACTTATACCTACCATCATTCCATGTTCATGTTTGAGAGACTACTCTAAAAAGAGTGTAATATCTTTCATTGTATCTTTCTTTTGAAATACAGAAGAATTATTGTTAAGAGAGGAGGATCGTCCTTAAAAAATGATGAAAAAAATCTGATGAGAAAAGATCCAAAAGGGAGGTAACTCATAATAAACATGATGGTAATTAGACTCAAAAATCTTTTACTCATGTGGACATGTCACCGAATGTACATGAAGGTCTTCAAATTTCGGCCTATGGTCAACACTATAGGAGAACGATTCACAAGGGAAAGGGTTATAATAGATTTAGTACATCACATGTCACACGTCTGATTTCAACCATGAACTTCAAGTATGAAAATTACATTAATAATTTAACATTTGCCGTTCTCTGGGCCATGGCTATATAAGTTGCCAAGTCAGCATCATTTAGCACAGGGGAAATAACTCTCTTGGCAGTACATGCTATGTATGGTCCTGTGGGAAATTTCTTCGTTTGGGTATAGTGTATGTTTCCAGGTATAGTCTCCTGTTGTTAAGTGACGACGTATACTTCACTGATTATACAGCATGAAATCAACAAATCAAAGCACAAGCATTGAACATGTGATGTACTAATACTTAAGTACAGTGGAGTTGGTCTATTACAAAGTCAAAGGGGATTGACTTTTGACTTTGTTATAAGCATCCTTCGGTTTAAGCATCAGAATTTACTATATATATATATAGATAAATAGTAATTCTTTTTGGAGATTTTATTCCTCTTTGTTATAGCACTGAATTCACTATAAGCCAATTCGCTATAGATCGACTATACTGTACTTATACATTAGCAATTGGTTAGCTCCCCCCTTCTGATATCTCTCATTTTTGCAAAAGGATACTGACTTCTAAGGTAGTTGTTTGATCTCTGATAAAGCTTAAATCATCTTCAACCTGGGACAAACTTTTACTAGCAGCATCTAAGTTCTTCTCCAATAATTCTTTAGCATCATCCACCTTGTACTCCAACATGACATTTGCCTTGAAAGAAAATTAAAGTCATTAACCCTTTCAACCCCAAGTATCAGAATGGTATGCTCTTTTCTATTGTCTGGACCAGTCTATTTCGGTCTCTGGTGTTGAAAGGGTTATTACTCTTATCCATCTATCGTTTACACAGATAATTATACGCACATAACATACATATACATTCATAAACAATCTGTCGAGCCATCTATTACACTTGACCCAATCTGTGCACAGGGTGCTGAAAATGGGTAGGGGCATTTTTGGACTAGTTAAGAGTCAAACTGAGGTTGAAATCAAAAGGTGATTGGTTGTATTGTGGCTTATCCCACTCAAGAATCTTTCATTCATATGAAGACATCAGTGGTGAAGGGCCATAAATTTGGCCCCTTAAACTATAAGTAAATACAGTGGTAAATTGTTGTATATGAAAACAAGGACACATGTCATTATTCTTCTGTTGCTGAGGCCAGAGACAAAGCTGTCACACTGTTTTTTTTCTAGTCAACATCTTGTCAACTTGCTAGAAAAGATTATTAATCATGTGTAAAACAAGGCCCCTACAGAGATAGAAATATGGTCATTCAAGACAGGTGGTCTCTCAATGCAGATTTGGGTGTCCGAGTAGTGTAGTGGGTAGTGTGCTCGCTTCTCACCAATGCGCCCCGGGTTCGAGCCTCGGGCAGGGGAGTATGTGAGATGGTATTGTGGTCGCCAACTCGGGCACGTGGGTTTTTCCCGGGCACTCCGGTTTCTTCCCACATCAAGGACCCCCGCACGCCGACATCAGAGCCAACGAGAGACATTGATATAAGTTATGGAAACTTGTTTGTTAATTGTTGTAAAATAAATAAAGTTTAATTTAAAAAATGCAGATTTCCTCCATATGATTACTTAAAAACATGTTTTTTTCACAAGTGGTCTCCCAAGACAGGTTCAACTTTAATTAAATCTGAAGTATAGATAGAGGGGTACTTATGAGGAGATAGGCATCTATTGGGTTGAATACAGTATTCAAACTTCATGTATTGAGTTCCTCATACAGAAAAAATATACTGGTTTATATTAAATAAAATTGATTTGAACAAAATGTATCAATGTAATGGTGATACTCCCATACCACATCAAACAGAAAAATCATCGGGCTTGTGAAGAGTTTTGAAGTTTTGGCTTATGCTAAGCACTCAACGCTTTTGATTTTGTTTACATGACAACACTTTTTGTAACACATGACCATTGTCCTATCCAGTTGATTAAGATCTTTTACTTGAAATATTGAGCTCTTGTTGAGCATCAGCTCATATTGTTTTCAATGCCTTAGGTTAATCATGATCTGGATTCGAACCTAGATTTTCTGCACACAAGACAATGACTTAGGTTGGTCAAGACCATAAAGTCCTAGCAGGTTCTCTTGTACACAAAGTGTATGATCTAATCAATCAACTACCACAGGGGTCAGCTGAAAGATTATTCTGCATAATAAGGCTCTGTTTGCTGAATTCCAAGCCAAGCTGTGGTTAGCTAATGAGACAGTAAAAACAAGAACCTGTGTCACAGTAGGTATTGGCAAGTTAACTTACTCTTCTTACTATAAGAGCAAAGGCAATATTTGTTGCCCTTCAATGGCACATGGTAACGTCTCCATGTAAGTAAAAAATTCTTGAGTGGGATGTTAATTAACAATTCAAAAAACCAGCTTTATATTTACAAATGAAAAGGTTAGAGTAACACGCAGAGAAGCAGAGATACTTACCCCTAACCATAAGCAAACTTTGTCTGTTGGTGGAATTTTAGCTTTGGCATAAACCTGATCTGATAATAAAAACCTTGTTTCTATTGGATCTGTTGAATCCTTGAAAATTGAAAAAAGAAGAGAATTTTCAATTAATGTAACTGATTAATAAAGCAAATGTCAATGTGACCTAAAAATATATGAGCAACAGGCTGTGTTCGTGAAATACTGATGGCTCTTGTGCGGATTGTAATAGGAATTTTTTTTTTCAAACAAGGTCAATATCAAGGCCAAGGTGACTATAGGTCAGAAGTTTGGATATCAAATGGAAAGTCTTGTCGTATGACATGAACACCCTACAAGACATCTTATCTTCAACAAGAGCTGTCTTAACGGGGCCTCCGTGGCCAAGTGGTTATTGTGTTTGACTTTGAGTCGAGGGGTATGGGGTTCGATTCCCACAGGGCCACTCCGCAGTTGGCCGTCCCTGTATTTCGGATGAGACAGTAAAAACCAAGGTCCCGTGTCACAGTAGGTGTTGGCGCATGAAAGAACCCTCCCTGCTCTACGGCCAGCAGTGCCGAGCACAGTCAAAATTTGTCGCCCTTCACCGGCACACGGTGACGTCTCCATATGAGCGATATATTCTTGAGTGGGACGTTAAACAACAATGCAACAACAATAACACAGCTGTCTTAACTGGATGAAACACCCCAATATGCTTATACTATAATAGAAATCTGCCTTCTTAATATGAAGGACAGACAGACTGATTCTTTGTTTATCATTTGTATAACCAAAAACATTCTAAAAATGTTTCATAAATTCATGCTGAAAATTTAAAGTGAAATACTGATTTACCCTGAAGGTTTGAAAAGTTGGGGTTCTGTTGCCCTTTGGCTGAAAAATTATCTGGAGCACTTAATTATCTATTATATCATGATCTACTGAGCACTGGCCATGATTAACTTACCGTTCTGGATTGTAAATGCCTAACTATGTCTAATGATGTCTTAATGTCTGGTATCTGCATTTTTAACCTGAAAGCAAAAACATTGTGCATGTTAAATTCAAAGTGAAAGAGATCTAGGTGTGAAATATTAAAACAATACAGTTTTTAAATCGTAGGTCAAACCCCATGGTCAAGATCTCTGGAGGTATCATTGTATTGTACAGCCAAACCTGTTTTAAAAGACTGTCCAAGGGAAGGAGCAAAAAGGGTCACATATGACAGGTAGTCTCTTAATTCAGGTAATTTATATAGGAAAACCCATTTTGGGAACCACTAATTTAGGTCACATAAGACAGGTTTTCCTTTAATTCAGTGGGTCGCTAAGGCAGGTTAGACTGTAGTTGAAGAATTTTTCACTTATATGAAGACATCGCCTTATGCCACTGAAGGGCAAAAATTAGGGCAAAAATGTTTGCTTATTCTCTGCACTCTTTCACCAAAGAGCAGGGAGGGTAGCCATGTGCTATTGAAGAGAGACAAATATTGCCTATGCTATGCACTTATAGCCATAGATTAGAGTACAGAGATTCTTTAAACTTTCGACACCTACTGTGACACAGGACCATGGGTTCAACTGTCTAACCCAAAAGACAAAGACAGCCAACTGTAAAGTGGCTTGAATTCAAATCCCAGACCTCACAATCACTAGGCGAACATGCTAAACATTAGGCCATGGCGGCCCCAGGTCAAGAGGTAACAGACTGGTATCAAACCGGAATAGGTTTTGTCACAATTCTTACACCTATCCCATACTGTTCAAAGGTTACCAGTTTGAAGTTATGTGGACAAACAGACTGATGGATAAAACAAAAACCTTATGCCCCTGAATATCCAGGTTTTTGTTTTTGTTTTGCTTTTCATCCACTTAAGAATCTTTAACTTGTATGTAGACATCAGTGTGAAGGTTCATTAATGTGCTGACATATAATGTGACAAGAAACCTCACATTTCGCCGTCTTGTCCAATTGAGCCACCTAATCTGATTACAGGGCATACAAAAAAAAACAAGAGTGCCTTGAAGCACATGATACGCCTGTCGCTATTGTCATAACAACTTGATATTACGATATGCACATCTTCATATGATATAAATAACACATGAAATTCCACTATTTTGGAATTAAAGGAGCATAACTCTGCCAAATATTGTTGTAACAACTTGATATTTCGATATGCACATCTTCATATGATATCAATAACAAATGGCGAATTGCTAAACATTGTGTCAAAAACTGTGGAACTAGTTGCGCCCACAAGCAAATGTAACATAATTAAGAGGAAAGTAGGTGCTGTAGGACCGTAACTCTATTTCTGTGAAAAGTTACATAAAAACCTGTAATATATGTTAAACATCACTGCTTCATGTGATACTATAAAACATTTGAAAGGAATTAAGGCAAAAATAAAAAAGTTCTAGCATTTTGAATGAAATTCCACTATTTCGGAATTAAAGGGGCAAAACTCTGCCAAATATTGTCGTAACAACTTGATATTACGATATGCACATCTTCATATGATATAAATAACACATGGCGAATTGCTAAACATTGTGTCAAAAAATGTGGGACTAGTTGCACAGACGGACGGACAACGCCATACCATAATACCACCCGTCTTCGACGGGCGTATAAAAACAAATATAAACTTTACATTAAATGATTTCTATAACTTCAGTTTGTCACAATCCAGTAGCAAACTAAGACTGCACTCCACTCATACACAAGCTAACCTGGCTTTTTTAGTATTTAGGTTGTATTCCATGAACTTGTATTTGTTGTGCTGCTCATCCAAACGTTTCAGAACAGCTTCCGCTGAGTCATTCCCATCCCTCTTCATAAAGCTGTCTACATCTTCCTGCAAATAATCATAAAAAATAAACAGTCTGGTACAGGTATTATGAATTTGATACTTTTATGTTTTCGATAGCTCTCAAAAATCGGAAGATATAGGCATGCAGGTAATGTCAATTGCATACAAAAAAAACCATAGGAAGCCTAGCTGTTCATCCTTTATGATTGCTGCCTTAGAGATTTAGAAACCATGTGACAAATACTGATATGATGCACATGTATTTCGGAGCCAAATTCACTAGTTACATGTACCTGGTTAACATTGTAAAATTGTTGAGTTAGGTGAACTTCGGATTTATTTTAATCCATGGGGGAACATAGAATATAAAAAAATCATTAGATGTCCAATGCTGAAGACAATACACATCTCAGGAATTTAACCGTTTTGCAGCTATATGCAATAAATCATATGTTGAGCAGAATGAAATGTCATGTATAATATAAGATTTTATGTAGGCGGAATTTACATATGTTGCAACGCCCAAACAGACTAACAACATATATGTCGTTTAGCCTGTAAAAGGGTTAAGTCGATAATCATTTTTGTGTTGCAAAAATTAAACAAGAGGCCCAATGGGCCTATAACGCTCACTTGAGTAATACCAGCATAAACATTAAAGGCATTAGCTGAAAAGTCACAAATGCATTCAGTTTTTTCATTCTATGCAGCCCTTCTAAAGAAGAAGTTACTCAAAGGAGGGAACCCTTCTGGACCTATTTGACCCCTCCCCTTTTCCATCCCTGGGTGGATCCAACTGAAAAACAACATGTGAAGGTGACTATGAGTACTTCAATCCTGCCAATTTTCATCAAAATCCCTGCAGTAGTTTAGAAAAAGAAGCCGTAAATTTGAAAAACACCCCCCCCCTCTTTTTTTTTTTTAAGTTAAAAGTAAAAAA
>JACSZP010014607.1:6253-19970 GCA_016161895.1 Pinna nobilis | reverse complement strand
GCACATGGGTTGATATATAATACCCTCCCCACTTTCCCACCAAGAAAAGTTTTGAATTCTAATTTGATACCCAGCATATTTCTTAATTTTTATTGTTCGTAAAATTGCTCCAGAATTTAACTCTAAATATTTGATTTTCTTCTTGGGTCAACTCAAGTAATCTTTGTTTAGTGTCAGAGAATGTATGTGGTAGCTTAAACTCTCACAATCTGCCCATAACATAATATTATAAGCAAGTGGTAAAGGTTGTCAAATTTTCTCTGCACTCAGCAAAAATTTATGAACATTTTTGTCCTCTCTAGAATAGATGAAATGTATAATAATACTTCTGTAGTAAACATGAATAGAAACTAGAGAAGCTCAGCATTTTTGCAGTGCTGCTGACATTTGCAATTTACAAAACATGTAAACTAAACAATATGTACAGTGTAGAACAAAATATAATGTAAAGAAAAGATAGAAACAAAAATTGTCAGAAAAAATGGACAACAATACTCAGAAAACAATGAATGTTTTGAGTTTACTATTAAAGGTTAAGCAGGTAGTTATATTCTGCCACTGGAGTTATGATTCATTGTTTGTGTAAAAATAACAATTGCCCCAGGCCGTATTTAAATTTTCTGCTGTAACAGTTGATATATGCCATTCATATCAAATATCATGCCCTGGGGCATGTGGGAAATATGCTATGACATCATAAAGATCAGGAAGTCAAATGTAATACACGTGTATTGCAAGATTCTCGTAGAAAACAGTCCCTATTGTACTACACTTCACAAAGTGAAAGTAAGCTTATAATGTTATTTTTTCAGCATCTGCACTAAAAATGCTCATCCTGGGTCTGAATGTGTGGTGTCATTTTGTTGTTCTTGCGTGAACACTTAAACATTTTAAATATTAAATAATTAAAGTACATGTAAGAGTACAGGTACAAAAAAATGAAAACATTTACACATAGGTTTTATTGATACATCATCTTTAATCAAATTAATAACTAAATAAGATCCATGAAAATAAAGAAAGTCAAATAACAGTTACCTGTTTAATGTAGATTCCTAAATTTTTCTGTAAAAATAAGAAACACCCTTTTTCATCCATTTGTAAATTATACATTTATGGTATGCACAGAACATACCCTATGCAAATATTTACTTTGATAAACAATGGTTTGTCTTATTTACAGATCCAGTTCAGAGAGAAGGTGCTATGGACAGCCATCACACTATTCATTTTCTTGGTTTGTTGCCAGGTATGTAAGGACTTTAAAATTTTATGTATTCTTTCTTACTATCTAAACTTGACACACAAATACTTCTAAATTTGAATTCATAATATGTTAAATTAGAAGTTTCCCCTCTTAAATGTAATTTCACAACTGAACGGATGTATTAATGTTAAGATTCTGATTGTTTTTCAGAGCACTTAAACTGTAATCAGAGGTCTGTACAATTGTAAACTGTTTCAGAGTAACTTGGAAAAATAACTTTGAATCAGAGAGCTGACTCTACCGTATTAAATGATTTTTGTGTATATTATATTTCTAAAGTTATTTAACATAGGAATGATTAGATCATATGTGTGACACTTTTGTTTTGTTGTTTTTTGACAGATTCCTTTGTTTGGTATCATGTCCTCAGACTCGGCTGATCCTTTCTACTGGATGAGAGTGATCTTGGCCTCTAACAGAGGTAGGTAGCTCACCCTGTGCATTAATTAACAATAACATTATTCATGAGTGCAATTACCTTGTCTTAGTGATAAGCGTGTTCACCTTCTGTTGGTTGGTACAAATCCATGCCATGCTGTGGTTGACTGTCCCTATCCTTTGGAAAAACAAGGTTTCTAGTCACAGTGGGTGTCTGCATGTTAAAGAAACTCCCTGCTCAATGGCCATAAATGTGTCCACATTTGTCACCCTTCAGCAGCATACAGTGACATTTCCATATAAATGAAAGATTCTTGAGTGGGGCATTAAAAAAAAAAACAACCAACCGATCATTCATTAGTGATGATAAATTCTGGCAAGTTTCCTCTGTAATCATATGAAAAATGAAGGTGTGTCCAAAAATATTTCTTGACTTGTGGGATGTCATATTTTTCTTTAGAAATGAAAAACAGTTTTGTTTTCTTTTTTCAGTTTATCATAATGATATAATGTGACTTTAGTATTAAACTTGGTATTTTATGTTCAGTTGTAAATAACGGGGCTGAAGTTTAGAAGAGATTGTAGGGCTAAAACTGCTATTTATGAACATATGTAGCTAATTTGCATTGTTCTTGCCACAGAAATATAGAAATCAAAATGATGTTCTTATTTTCACTCTTTATGATTATTACAGGTACTTTGATGGAGTTGGGTATCTCCCCCATTGTAACATCTGGTCTCATCATGCAGCTGTTAGCTGGAGCCAAAATTATTGAAGTTGGTGACACTCCTAAAGACAGAGCTTTGTTCAATGGTGCACAGAAATGTAAGTCAATAAATATTGCTATTTGTGTGATATCAGATTCATTTTAAGACATACAATTGTCTGAATAAAATTAACAAAAAAAAACAACAATAACAATAAAAAAAAAACAAGACAATTGTCTTGAAATAATTTTCAACTTATACAGCATCTTTATTAATTCATACAAACAAAAACCAAGGTCCCGTGTCACAGTAGGAGTTGGCTTGTTAAAGAACCTTTCCTGCAGTCTACGTCCATAAGTGCTGAGCACAAAATTTGATGCCCTTCACTGGCAACAGTGACATCCCCTCTCTCTCTCTCTCTCTCTCTCTCTCTCTCACACAAACACAAGTTTATAGCGTATCTATATATTTATGTTACACATTTAACTTTTATACTTGCAGTATTTGGTATGGTGATCACAGTTGGACAGGCCATTGTATATGTCATGACTGGCATGTATGGTGATCCTGCTGATATTGGTGCCGGTGTCTGTCTTCTCATCATTATCCAGGTATGCTAAAAGTCCTGATACAAAATACAGGTGTAAATAACTACAGCATCTTTCCATATCATGTCCATCTTTAAATGAGATTTTTGATTTCTTCCATTGCTGCACTTAAGAGAAATCATCATGAGAGTTCTCTTATGGGAAAGTAACATGAGATTTGCCTAAGTCACATGACCAGTTGAACCTTCAAGGGAAATGAAGTCAGGGTAACAGTGAATGAAATATAAAAGATCTGTTCTTGTAGGCTAGAGGTATGAAATATCTTAAGGTTAAATATCCATAGTACCCGGACACTGCCCATGTCAAACTGAAATAATCAACCTTGTGATGAAGATCTCCCTAATCAACAGTAACCCTTTAACACCACAGACTGAAATCAACATATCTAAGATAATAGAAAAAACATACCATTCTGATACTTAAGGTTGATTGTGTTAGTACTCCAGATGGATTTCTCCATCAACAAATTTCACACGACTTACATTTAATGTTATTTGGTCATTATCATTTTGCAAAGTAATATATCCAGCCATATTTTTATATGTCCATGTTATCTAAGTCCCCCAATGTACAAAATTTATTACTAGTGATATTTTGTTTATGTGAAGGAAGACTTCTTTTCAAAACCATGCAAGTAAATGTACATTTTTTTTATTTTGTTTTCAGTTGTTTGTGGCTGGTTTGATTGTTCTCTTGTTGGATGAACTGCTACAGAAGGGGTATGGACTTGGATCTGGTATCTCTCTCTTCATTGCAACAAATATCTGTGAAACAATCGTATGGAAAGCCTTTAGTCCTGCTACAGTCAACACTGGCAGAGGTAAGTTCAACTATATTTTGACACTTGTGTGAATTTTGCTTGCAAGTAAATCATAGATGTAATTCATGTAGAGTTGATGGGACTTTTAGATGAAAATTCATTTTAAAGAGAATAGTAAATAAAGGAACTGAATATAAAACAAGCAAATTAACTTTATACTTATGCCATTTGAACTTTATACTAGACCTGTATTATTCTACAAACAGGATCATGAAGTGATTCATGTTTACAAGTACAAGTTAGGTATCTATTCTAGTTTCAAAATTTTATATCCTTAATTTATCAGTCACTTTGTCATGCTTATTTCAATTCAAACAAGAACATTTGTGTTGCAAAGATTAATAAGTGTAATGATATGTAATTGAAATATTACTTAATATTTAGGATGGAAATTATGCATATAATAATGTAAATAATCCAGCATTAAAAATTATTCATCATCGAGATTGTTTATTGAGAGGTAAAGTCTTTTGATCAGGATATGAAGGCTGAAAAAATGTGCACTTGAATAAAGTCTGTGTTTAATTCTTTTACAGGAACTGAATTTGAGGGAGCTGTCATTGCTCTTTTCCACTTGCTTGCAACAAAGAACGACAAAGTGAGAGCTCTCCGTGAGGCCTTCTACAGACAGAATCTCCCTAACCTGATGAACCTTCTAGCAACAATTCTTGTGTTTGGCATTGTCATATACTTCCAGGTGAGCTAGGTTTGGATAACAAGTTTACTATGGTTGGTTGGTTGTTTTAATATTATTGTTCAATTTCTTTCTCAAGAGTCTTTCATTTATATTCAGACATCACTGAATGCTGGTGAAAGACTTAAAAATTTGATTTATGCTAGACATTTGTTACTATTTAGCAGGAAGGGTTCTTTAATGCGCCAGTAACTTCTGTGGCACAGGGCCTCAGGTTTTACTGTCTCACCGTAGTTAATTATGGTAAAGAAAATTCAGACCTCATTATTTTATATATTATTATATGTTTAGTATCAGCATTACTTCCAGGGCTTAACAATAAACAACTGATCACTGGCCTATAGCCAGTGAATAATCTATCTGGCCATTGAATTTCTCATCTGAGCTGGTCCTGTTGTCTAGTAAAATTCAATGGAAGAATCTATCAGTACGCTAAAATTACACAGGTGTTTTCTACCATGGTGGTTAATACAATATATATCATTTAATCTAGCATATGTGTTCTGTATTTTACAGGGATTCAGAGTAGATCTGCCCATCAAATCTGCCAGATACAGAGGACAATACAGCTCTTACCCAATCAAGCTGTTCTACACATCAAATATTCCAATTATCCTGCAGTCTGCCTTGGTTTCAAATCTTTATGTAATTTCACAGGTAAGTTGGTCATAATTCCATATTAATCTAAAGTAAAGATCAATGATCAAACCACTTGCATGGCTATACTTCGCTTTTATTCCTGGACATGCATGTTTTCTAATCAAGTTTTGAACACTAAGACTGTAATATTTGCATGAGTACATTTATTAGCAATGACGATTAGTGAAATAAGGTCATCCATTACGTAAGATGGGCCAGGGTTTGATTATCTACTGGTGTACACAACTAGAGCTTTCTATTAAAGACAATGGCATATTCTACCAGGATCAATTATTGTCACTGTCAAGTACTAAAAATAAACCATTGACACTGATTAGAAAAATCTTTCTTTCGCAGTTCTTAATTTTCATCACTTATATGTCTTATGATGGTCAGTGTAGTAGTAAATATTTTTATTTCAGATGTTAGCAGCTAAATTCAGTGGGAATTTCTTCATCAATTTACTCGGTGTCTGGGCTGTAAGTATGACAAATCTTGAATTTCTATGTCAGTAATATTATTGTTATGTAAAAAAGAATATCAGTAAACAAAATTTTGTGCTATCAAAATAAAAACATTTTTACCAATGTAACAAATTCTTTTTGTAAAGTACATGGTCATCACTGACTATAACTACTGTTTGTAAAATAGTTTAACAATAGTATTTTTTGTAATTCCCATTTCTGTGATTTTCTTTCACTCATAAATTTTGGTGATAATTTGTTTATTTGACTTTCCAGGATGTTGGTGGTGGCGGACCCGCCAGATCTTACCCTGTAGGAGGACTGTGTTACTACCTGTCTCCGCCGGAGACATTATCACACGTGGCTGAGGATCCTATCCATGCTTGTCTTTACATTATCTTCATGTTAGGTTCCTGCGCTTTCTTCTCCAAGACATGGATTGAAGTGTCAGGATCAAGTGCTAAAGACGTAAGTATAACAAAGTGAAACATTCTCAGAAATAACTGCTGGGGACTGTGATCAAGCTGATCATTTCGTGTATAGTTTTCCAAGGAGTCAATGATGACGTAATGTACTTACCTATAGCTACAACTTTAAGTTGGTATAGCTTTAGTTATGTAGCTCTGTACAAACTGAAGTGCATGCAAAATTCTTCCTATAGCTACAAGAACAAATTTTTTAGTCCTTGAATTCTTAATCATCACTAAGTAACATTAGCTACATCAATATACCGATATAGAAGAGGAATAAATATTTCCTTACAAGGGTATAGATGAAACTAGAGCTCTATTTAAATACTAAATAATATCTACCGATACCTTCTTGTACTTAAGTACCCTGTACAACTGTATCAAGAGTTTCATTCATAAATCAGAGTTTGTGTTACATTATCTGGATCTGTACTTTACTATTTCTCAAAGAATAGCTGCTTATATAAACCAGTGGAATAGGAATTCTTACAGTAGCTTCATTCAGGTTATAGATACACAATTAAGACTCATCCATATTGCTATATTTATATTGCCATTTTTCCAGGTTGCTAAGCAATTGAAAGATCAACAGATGGTGATGAGAGGTCACAGAGACAAGTCTATGATCCACGAGTTAAACAGATACATACCTACTGCTGCTGCTTTTGGTGGTCTCTGTATAGGAGCTTTATCAGTCTTAGCCGACTTCTTAGGTAAGTTCATCACCAGGCACTGGTTTAGTTAAAATTGGTAAAGAGGAATCTATCTTAAAGAGACTAGCACTGTTAACAATAGTTTTTAGAGACTAGTGATTAGAAACTAATCTTGGGCTTCAACATTTAGGAATATTCTCACTAATCCATTCGACAAGTTGTCGAGGAAATGGCTTGTCTGTAAGAAGTAATAACATTTCAACGGGGGAAATCTGCCTTTTCTCTGACTGTAATAAGGTGTTCTGAAAGCATTCTCTACCTATTACTTGACTATTCAGACATGTGCCTTGTGAAATTCACTTTGCCGTGTAGCAAATATGCTGGACAGTGACATCCAGACAAATGTTAATGTTGAACTCTGAACCTGCCATGAGGGACCATCGGTTTTGATAGAGTATACTTCAACAACTACAGAGTGTGTATTGTATAATAGGTTGAATTTTAACATCAGTTTTTGGATACTCAGTGGTTTTTGTGTAAATCCTCCAAATCAAAGAAAGGTTGTGTTGTGACAACTGTTAAAATTGTTTCATGATTAAATAATAACACAAAATTATCAAACAATCATTATTGAATTTCACTTTTTAATTGTTTGAAAAAATCTTTGAATCTTTCTTTCTTTATCAAAATTAGTATTGAGATTATATGACAATTTCCTGCTAGATGATAATCTGATAGATAAAGGCTTTCTATCAAAACCCTTACTTTCTGTCACACATTACATCTAATCACTTTCTTTTCTTTTTACAGGCGCTATTGGAAGTGGTACTGGAATTCTCTTGGCCGTAACAATTATCTACCAGTACTTTGAAATCTTTGTGAAAGAACAGAGTGAAATGGGAGGAATGAGCACTTTATTATTCTAAAGACAGTTATCATCTAGTCATAGTTTGGACTTATTTAAAATTTCTGCATTTCAAGCAATCAGCCTACAGCAAACATTTTTACAAAACAGGACTGCACTTAAATGATTCTGGCAGTATTACTGTGTCACAAACTTAGAAGGAAAATGTTACTTAAAGGTTATCATTGAAAGGTTAGTGTTGAACTGAATTACAACAAGATGTCCAGTTGTCAGATGTGTAAATATTCTCAAAAAACAAATTTGTCATTGAAAATTGTCACAGAGTTGTCATGGTTTCAGCACTTTTGATATTTTGTAAGCTGTAGGCTACCTATGATGCAGACTCTGATATTAGCAATCATTATTTGTAGAGTTCTCGCTCATTTGAAATTCCCACCACGAACGATCGGGGCTGTAGTTTTGTCACTGGACGGTATTTATTCCTAGAGATATTTATTTGAGAAATTCTTTGAGTAATAAGGTTTTTGTACATTTGTACTGCCTTAGAAGATCCATGTTTGTTACACTCGTGACTTGGAACACATTTGAAATTCATTTGCCTAATTCACAACTTGCTTAACATTTCTACATTTGTCATGGCATATCATTAAATTCATAGGTAAACATTTTTATGTGTTGACTTTATTCTACCGTCGAACACAAATAGTTTTGTTCCTCAGAAGTTCTTCAGTATTTCTTTGACCCCAGATCATGAAGCAGTCGTCCCTCAGGGTTATGGGAAATTTTGTGTACAGAATAGTTTTAGCAGCAAGTGAAAGTATGCATGAGTTTTATGCCAATACATTTTTATGGTGTCACCAATGTGTAACTGTTGAATAAAAGATCTAAAACAAACGTCTTTTTTGTCAGTTTTGATTTCACTTAGTTGTCGTTGCGTTGTTGTTTAACGTCCCACTCAAGAATATTTTACTCATATGGAGACGTCACCGTGTGCCGGTGAAGGGCGACAAATTTTGCCAATGCTCGGCACTTATGGCCGTAGAGCAGGGATGGTTCTTTAAGGTGCCAACACCTACTGTGACACAGGACCTCGGTTTTTACTGTCTCATCCTGCCAACTGCGGAGTGGCGTGGCGGTAATGGAACCCCGGACCCCTCGGCTCGAAGTTGAACACGCTAACCACTTGGCCAGGGAGGCCCCGATTTCACTTGGTATAACTACATTTGTAGATTAAATGGAGAGAGACCATCTATTTCTTAAGGACCCACCCAGGCACTTATGTGATAAAATTTGCATTTGATCCTTGGAGAACCTGATATTATTCATGGCCTATTGGTTAGCGTGTTCGACTGGGAATCGGAAGATCCGGGTTCGAGCCGTCGATGCCACTCTGCGGTTTGCCGTCCCTGTCCTTTGAATGGGACAGTAAAAACCAAGGCCCCATGTCACAGTAGGTGTTGGCACATTAAAGAACCCTCCCTGCTCAACGGACAGCAGTTTCGAGCACAGGCTAAATTTGTCGCCCTTCACTGGCAATCGTTGACGTCTCCATATGAGTGAAATATTCTTGAGTGGGACGTTAAACAACAATACCATACCTGATATTCATTTTAAGGCATGACAATGAATCATGTATATGACACAAGTTCTCATAGGGGTTGGCAATCATGGAAAGTTTGATCAATTGTTAAATTTAATATTGAGGGTCATCATGGTACCGTGATTTGTGTATTCTACTTCTGATCCTGAGGCTGCGGGATGAAGTTTTAATATTCTTGTTAAGTTCTACACATGATCCCAAGTGATTTGAGCTTGACTCCTAATTGAGAGGTTCTAGTATAAGCACTTTTGCCTTTAAGATACATTTGGACATTTTTCGTCTTCACAGAATTGAACAATTGAAATATCACATTTGCACCAGCATATAATTAGAGGATGTAGCTGATAGAATACAAGAAATATGCACGCAATATATAAATATCGTCGTTTAAAAAATCTAAAATACACGATTATGGGTTGTATTCATTTCCCAACATTTTAACAGATATGAGCGATGCCTATTAGGAAGGCGAACTACACAGACAAAACATGTCCAGCACGGACATTTGAACGTTGATTTGACCATGTTTAATGTGTAAATCGCTTAATTATATCCATTTGTATACGACTCGTTGTTATCTCGTGTCGACAAATTTTTGCTAAATGAGTCCAAGTGTACCTTTAAATTCTGCAGAGTTGTATTACAATCATAAAATTGATTAGTTGTATTGTTCTTTAACACCACACTCCAGAATCTGTCACTGAAATATAGGCATCACAGAATACGTCATACATGTACCTGTGAAGGGGTTCAACTTTTGGCTTGGTAATTTAAGTTATAAAGTAGTAAGGGTTCTTCACCTGTTGTGATTTAGGACCTAGATTTTTACTGGCTCATCCAAAAGAACACTCATACAGTAGCACATGTCCTCTGTTACTATCCAGCAATTGTAACCATAAAAGTACAGTATGTAGTTTATTGAAACAAAAATAATACCTGCATATGGAATGTTTTTAACAACATAAGTTGATATCTTGCAACTTTTTAGTTGGATCTCCGTGGCCAAATGATTAAAGCATTGCACTTAAACCACTCAGTCCCTCACCTCTAGTCAGTGCAGGTTTGAGCCTCTCTGGAAACTAAGCTGATTATTTGAGAAAGATTGCCAGTTTACTGGCATAAGGACAGGGTTTCTTCCAATGTACAATTGTAACCGGTTTCTCTCCTCCATCGATTAAAACTGGCTACCATCACATGACTGAAAGATTGTCAAGTATGGCGTAAAGCATAAACAAACAAAACAACAACTTTTTGGTAAATGAGCTGCATTACTACCCTGGTACAGATTTGGTCACTAAAGCAGGATGTATTATAAACATGTAGGCCTACTGATAAAACGAAATTTTGAATATTCATCAATATTTATTGTCAGTCTTTCAACAAACATAAAAATGAATGATGTAAGTCAATAGGAGAATTTACAACTTTACGTAAAAAACTGCAACAGTTATGGTTTGAAAAATAAGATGAGAAGTTCTCACCAAAACAAGTTGTATACAAACCTACCAGTATAAAACTTATTACAAGGCCTTGGTAAGAGCATCTTGAACAGACAAATTGAGTGACCTATCAATATTGGATATATTTATAGACAACATGTTCGATCACCTGTATGAATCGTATGACAAAATGTATACAATGTAATGAAAAACCTAACCACAATACATGTAGCAACATGATGTTTGATCATGAATGATTGCAACAAATTGTAAATTCCATGGTTTTGCACCAATGAGTAAAATGCATGATACTTAAGCCAGTGAGATAACTACATGTATAATGTCTTCGCTGATACTCAGCAATGCAATGTTTGAATGTTGCCCAATTGTCACTGTCATTAACAGAAATAGGTAATAGCTTTTTCGTCCCATCTGAAACCTTGAAAGAAAGTTAGATCCAAAATCTTTAAAATCTATGATTAGAAACGCCATCAGTTTATCTACTGTTGTCTTTTATTTTTTCCCATCTGAAAGCTCAAAATTAAGTCAGCTTCAAAATCTGTAAAGTTTATAATAATACTATCAGTTATGATCTTTTGTTGTCTGCGATTTTTTCTTCCCATCTCAAAGTTCATTTTGTAGTCAGATCCAAAATCTGTAAAGTTTATAATAAATATCACTATCAGCTGTGATCCATTGTCTGCGATTCCTTTTCTTGTGACAATACAACATGTCTAGACACTTCACCCCTCCATGAGTAACATCAGATCATGTGATCGACAACAAATTAATGATAGTCTATTTCATGTATTTGTCTTCCTGTTCAGCCAAGATCTTTGCTGACGACTTGGCATCATAAAATAGTTTATTGATTTCTTCAATGTCATCCTGGCCAATGACATCCTTTCCATTGATTCTGGCTAACAGGTTACTAGGGGTCAGCAACTGTACAGAGTACCTGTAAGATACAAATAAATGTGGGTACAAAAACATGACATGGAAACTCACCCGGCAGAGTATTCTTTATTTAGTAAGAATGACAGGAATGAAACCATCAAATAAACTGTCCCAAATAAGCACTCACATAAAATTTAAGCATGTACCATGAAGTACCATACTTACATCCTAAAATGGCAACAGGGGATACAGATTAATTAGTTTTTATCCTTCAATATCCTTGAAATATTCATATTATTCATTATTAGTTAAAATAAGTCTTCACTCTTGGTTTAAAAGTTACTTTTTAGACAGAATCAGAACAATAATTATGTCTGCTGCATGAAACAAAACAAGAATAAAAGCTGACTGGATACCAATTTATCTTCCTTCCGTTCAATCATAGATTTTGTCCTTAGAATATTTTATAAAACAAGCTTAACCTCAAGGATCATTTTATATATTCAATTTATTGCTCTGCTTGTAGAGAGACATTTGGACTTGTATACCCGTAGCAATACATATTTTCCTGGAGGCAAGCTTCACTTGTAACACAGAAACAAATCCTTGTATCTCCATACAACCCAAGCAATAATTTGTATATTATACCAAATCAATAAAGACTATTACTCATCTCATTTGAATAAGCTGCAAATGTTTTCTCGAGAGAGATATATGACAGACATACTGGAGTTACACACATGCAGGAGACATGACCTACATATAGTTGATACACACATGCAGGAGACAGATGACGTACATTAGAGAGATATTAAGTTTTGCCTCCCTGATATTTGATGGCTCTCAACCAAGAGCCAACTGCACTTTATCAATGAGGGATAATAAAATGCCTTGTTTTCAATAAACTGTCTATCAAGACAGGTAAATTTCATGAAAGTGATTTTTCAAGACAGATTCTCTTCTATGTAAATTTGTAATGTAAGTGATACATCATCTCTATTCTGTGTCAAGACAGGAATCTTCTGTTTTATTTCCTTACCTGAGGGTTGTGTTGACACCAATCTGACCAAGATGTTGTAGTGATGAGTCCTCTATCTGAATACCCTCTGTCTGGGATCTTATCTTCAAAATCTGACCAAAAGAAAATGAAGAGCTAATCAGTGTATGGCTTTAAAACACTTATATATGTATATGGTCCTCTAACATTTGGTTAAAACATGGCAAAACAGTTAAAACATGGCAAAAGTTCAGTGGTGTTTTTTTTTTCAGAGATAAATTTCATCCGATCCTAAGATACTACATGCCATCACCTTGTACAAGTATTCAACTGATTCCAGGTGCATAACAAAATCTAACGACCATATTCCTTTGAAATGGAAATGCAGGATCCAGTAATGATTTGACTTGTCATAGAGATATGTAAGAACACAATACAGTACCAAGGTTAAAAGTCATGTTCTCACAGGAGAGCTATGGTAACAAAGAAATCTTCATGTGAAATATCAAAGCCCTATGATTCAAAAGAAGTAGCGCTGGGCGTCCAAGTAGTGTAGTGGGTAGCGCGCTCGCTTCTCACCAATGTGCCCCGGGTTCGAACCTTGTCCAGGGGAGTATGTGAGATGGTATGGTGGTCGCCAACTCGGGCACGTTGGTTTTCCCCGGGCACTCCGGTTTCCTCCCACAACAAGGACCCCCACACGCCGACATCTGAGCCAATGAGAGACATTGATATAAGTTATTGAAACTTGTTTGTTAATCGTTGTAAAATAAATAAAGTTTACACTAAGAAGTAGCCCTAGTTAATACTTATGTGGCTGACCGCGGATTGATGAACAGACAGACAGATGAACATAACTTAGGCCTAATATCTCTGTGCTTTTGCTCAAGCTAGGAACAACAAATAGCATCAGTACCATAAGTGTACAGTGTAAATACTGGTAGACTAAACTGACCAACAAGGAATATTTACCTGGACCATTTCTTCTTGTGAGTAAGGTAACGTTCTGATGATCATGACTCTGTCAAGTAAATCCAGCGGGATTCCATGTGGTGCTACAATGTCCTCTGTACCCCTGAAGTAAAGATATCAAAGATCTCTTAAAATCATCATTTCATACCTAAGATTTCAAAAACTGTCAATCTAATCACACTGACTGATGATAAAATAGCTAAGACCAAATCATATTATTCAGCTAGAAAAATAGTGTACCATAAA
>JACSZP010014605.1:0-11946 GCA_016161895.1 Pinna nobilis | reverse complement strand
TGAGTGTGTGAATGTGTAGTGTTGTACAACTGTCTATTAAATGTGATACATGTAATTTGTAATTTGATGTAACTGTAAAAATACAGAAAACGAATAATAAATAAAAAAAAAAAAAAAATGTGGGGTATTTTTTTTTGAAACTGCAAGTCATGTACAATGCATAATGCTAGCAATGTGACCACATCAGATTTTAATACACAAAAAAATCTTTTTTTTCTCTATGGCAATGAAATATTAGAGTCACAGGGTTTTGAGTATGTAGGCCACACCATAGCAAAAAGCAATTTTAATACATGGTCCAAATTGCCTGAAGATCTTGAATTTGAGAAACATTTACTTTATATAGTATAGTTGGTCAATAACGAGTTGGGTTAAAGCAAATTCAGTACATGTAGTATAATGAACAGGAATAACATCCCATAAAAAAACGACTACTTATATATTTATTTGGTAATTCTGATACTTAAAACAAAGGATGCCTATAACAGGTGAAAAGTCAATCCCCTTTTACTTGGTTATAGACCAACTCCACTGTATCTTAAATAATTATAATTACATGTACTTATTCTTTATTTGTACAAAATATCTTGTTGTTGACAAAAATTATGAAATTAATTGATGTCAAATAGGTTGTATTTCTCGAATAGTAATAAGTCACATGTAAAGGGATCAACTGTTTCTAACTGTATCTAATATTATAGTAATAGGGATCAACAGTGTAGAATCCCATATAACAGTAATAGGGATCACCAGTATTCTATCCCATATTACAGTAATAGGGATCACCAGTACACTATCCCATATTACAGTAATAGGGATCTCCAGTATACTATTCCACATTACAGTAATAAGGATCACCAGTATACTATCCCATATTACAGTAATAGGAATCACCAGTATAATATCCCATATTACAGTAATAGAGACCACCAGTAAACTATTTCATATTACAGTAATAGGGATCACCAGTATACTATCCCATATTGCAGTAGTAGGGATCACCAATATACTACCAGTATCTCATTTTCCAATTTTATGGACCATCAGTATACTATCCCATATTCCTGTCATATGGACAATCAAAATGCTATCTTATTTCCAGTAATAAGGATCATCAGTATAATCCCATATTACAGTAATATTAGGGATCATCAGTATACTATCAAATATTACAATAATAGGGATCATCAATATACTATCCAATATTACAGTTATATTAGGGATCATCAGTATACTATCCAATATTACAGTAATATTAGAGATCATCAGTATACTATCCAGTATTACAGTAATATTAGGGATCATCAGTAAACTATCCAATTTTAAAGTAATAGGGATCACCAGTTTACTATCCAATATTAAAGTAATATTAGGGATCATCAGTATACTATCCAATATTACAGTAATATTAGGCCTAGGGATCATCAGTATACTTTCCAATATTAAAGTAATAGGGATCACCAGTATACTATCCCATATTACAGTAATCAGGAATGCCAGTATAGTATCCCATACTGAAGTAAAAGGGATCACCTGTATACTATCCCATATTACAGTAATAAGGATTGCCAGTATATCATTTCATATCACAGTAAAAGGGGTTCACCAATATTTTATCCCATATTACAGTAATAGGGATGGCAAATATACTATCCCATATTTCAGTAATATTGGCCATCAGTATACTATCCCATATTACAGTAATAAGGATCACCAGTGTACTATCCCTTATTACAGTTATAGGGATGGCCAGTATACTATCCCATATTACAGTAATAGGGATCACCAGTATATTATCCCATATAACAGTAATAGGGATTGCCAGTATACTATCCCATATTACAGTAAAAGGGATCACCAGTATACTATCCCATATAACAGTAATACTAGTAGGGATCCCAAGTCAGTGTTTTCCCTAAGAACCGGCTGGCGGCCAAATTGACCGCTTCAAATGATTTTCTGGCCGGTTCAATCCTAAGATTCAACAATTTTCTAAAGTAGAAACCTCAAGAACCCCCTTCATGGCCTGCTCAAATTGCCCCCCAACCAACATCTTGGCCTGTTTGATTCATTTCCAAGCCTGTTCAAATAAAACAAAGGGAAAACACTGCAAGTATACTATCTCATATTACAGTAATAAGGATCACCAGTATACTATCCAATATTACAGTAATAAGGATCACTAGTATAATATCCCATATTACAGTAATAGAGACCAACAGTAAACTATTCCATATTACAGTAATAGGGATCACCAGTATACTATCCCATATTACAGTAGTAGGGATCACCAATATACTACCAGTATCTCATTTTTCCAATTTTATGGACCATAAGTATACTATCCCATATCCCTGTCATATGGACAATCAGAATGCTATCTCATTTCCAGGATTATGGATCATCAGTATACTATCCTATATTCCAATAATATGATCCATCAGTATAATATCAGATATTCAAGTAATATGGACCATAAGTATTTTATCCCATATTCCAGTAATATGGACCATCAGTTTACTATACAATATTCCAGTCATATGGACCATCAGTATACTATACCATATTCCATTTATATGGACCATCAGTATACTATACAATATTCCAGTAATATGGACCATCAGTATACTATACCATATTCCAGTAATATGGACCATCAGTTTACTATACAATATTCCATTTATATGACCATCAGTAAACTATACCATATTCCAGTTATATGGACCATCAGTTTACTATACAATATTCCAGTTATATGGACCATCAGTATACTATACCATATTCCAGTTATATGGACCATCAGTATACTATACAATATTCCAGTTTTATGGACCATCAGGATACTATACAATATTCCAGTAATATGGACCATCAGTATACTATATTATATTCCAGTTATATGGACTATCAGTATACTATACCATATTCCAGTTATATGGATCATCAGTTTACTATACAATATTCCAGTTATATGGACCATCAGTTTACTATACCATATTCCAGTAATATGGACCATCAGTTTTCTATACAATATTCCAGTTATATGGACCATCAGTTTAATATACAATATTCCAGTTATATGGACCATCAGTATACTATACCATATTCCAGTAATATGGACCATCAGTATATTATACAATATTACAGTTAGATGGACCATCAGTATACTATACAATATTCCAGTAATATGGACAATCAGTTTACTATACAATATTCCAGTTATATGGACCATCAGTTTACTATACAATATTCCAGTAATATGGACCATCAGTATACTATCCTATATTCCAGTAATATGGTCCATCAGTATAATATCCGATATTCAAGTATTATGGACCATCAGTATTGTATCCCATATTCCAGTAATATGGAAAATCAGTACACTATATACCATATTCAAGTAATATGGACCATCAGTATACTATACCATATTCAAGTAATATGGACCATCAGTATCCTATTCCATACTCTAGAAATATTGAGGATTAGCATACATATACTATACCATATTCAAGAACTATGGACTACCAGTGCAAGTGTGTAATTATGCAGGGAAATTACTTACGTGTAGATGGGTTTCTTACAAAAAGCCTCCTTAATCGACATCTTAATGATAAATCGTTATTGAAGTACTTGACTGACACAGACCTGTAACAAGAAAAATCAAAGAATGACATACTTGATTAACACAGAAATATGCCATTAAAACTAATAAACTTGAGAATTTTAAACAATACAAATAACCGTCACTCCAGTTTGCGGTCTGTGACTTTATAGACTCAAGGCAATGGCAAATTATGGACAATGAAATACTGCTGTACATTTGAAATATCACTCCCTTTAGATTTGCATGAACAAATAATAGTACAGATGAAAATCCAGGCCATGTCTTCTCAGTGACCTTGGCCTTGTAAATATGACCTCAGTTCAACCTAAAGTCATGAAACACCTTGGCCGGGTCATGAACAACAGTTGTATGAAATGTACATGTCTTATCTTTCTCTCCCTTTCAAAAATATATCAGGAAGAAGTGAAATGTATTCGGCATTGCACTGTGACCTTGACCTAGAAATTATAACATTGGCTCAAGGTCATGACTCACTTTGACTCCTGGATAACAATTTATGATGTATATTTTTACTCACTAAGGTAACAGAAGGTATTAATTTCTATTGAAACGTTGAGGTCATATTTCCCATCTCCTGACGTTTCAATAGAAAGTAAGCCTACAGAAGGAAGTAAAAGCTGTAAACCAGAAAATGATCTTGCCATGTGTACCCTGTAACCATGACCTTTATTCAAGGCAGAAGGTAATGTCATATCATTTGGGCGATGCACACCAACTGTGTCTCAACTTGTTGGTATATATCAAAGATCAAACTTCAAACAGAGTGGCCCAATAGATCCACCTACGGAAGTACAGCTGATCAGCTCGTTAAGTGACAGACAGGTATAAAAACTTACCTGATCCACTCGTCTTCATTTTCCTCATCACTTTCGTTCATAAAATTGAGATCAATGCCATCACAAACTGTTTCGTAAACCATCATTCAATCATGCCTATATCAAACCAACAAGAACAACAACACGATGAAATACACAACGAAAAACGATGTCGATTACAGTGAAATCTACATCGAAAAAACAAGAGCACGTTAAAATACGTTATAAATCATAGTGATTACATCAGTGAAAAACAACACTGAATAACCTTGAAAAACATTATATAATTAAATGCATAGTTATACCAATTTATATACACCACTGTGTGACAATTCTAGTTGATCGTTTGATTGCTTGTTTTTTGGTTTTGTTACGAATCATGAAGTCTTAGATTCTCGACAAAAATCTTATTGACAAGACAAAAATATAGCTCTCTCTGTCTCTCTCTCTCTGATTTTTAAGCATGTTCTTAAAGAATGTTATAAAAACAATGGAGTCATGAAGAAAAAGGATGCCTTCTAGTGAGAAATCTCTCTCTCTCTCTCTCTCTCTCTCTCTCTCTCTCTCTCTGTTATGCCTTTTCCGATAAAGAATACAATAAAACATGAAAAAAATATTTCTGCTAAGAACCAAATCTCTCTCTCTTCTACTTTTAGGCATTTTTAAAACGAAACATTGGTGTCATGAAAAAAGGATTCCTGCTAAGAATCAAATCTCTCTCTCTCTCTCTCTCTCTCTCTCTCTCTCTCTCTCTCACGTAAACATATTTATCTGAGATGTATTGTCACGGATTCGTGACACAGTTTCGCAAGATTAAGATGTATGCTCACCTTACAGAGAACATGATACAACATAACTATTACTTATACATGAACGATTAAATACGTACATGTAAGTCAATACGTATACCAGCAATATAATCTAGGTATTTATTCTTACTTCAGTAGGTATATGAAATTCATTAGCGGTATTTCACCCACCCACCCCTCTCCTCCCTTTATGTAATCCAGATATAAACCGCGAAATCAGAAACCGGGGAAGAGCCAGCACCCCCACCTCCCTTCCCCGTTTGACCATTAGAACAAACGACATTTCAATGACACCCTATTTACCAATTTGCATTACCTAGATACCATATGTCGTTGATAAGAAAATGAATATTTCGCTCATATGTAAACCTAAACATCATCAGATTTTGGTGAAGGGCTTCAAAATTTGGTCTAGACCCTATTCTCGGCATTTTAGTCTAGCGAGGAATATATAATGTGTCGATACCTCCTACTATGACACGGTACCTCGGCTTTTACAGTGTAATCTGGAGGTCGGGGAAAGCCAGGCGCCCCTAACACAGTTCGAACACGACCACACGCTCTTAAAACTTTTTACGGCTATCCTGCCCGCTCCTCGGGAAAACATCGTGCAACTTGAAAGTTGGCTAAAAAGTTATAGCGTTATTTAAAGTCAAAGAAATTACTTATACGAGCGCCATACTTTTATATAATAAATTCTTTACAATAATGTACCGTGTTTAATGTAATGTATTATATAATGTAATGATCTCAGGCTGCTAAAAAAAGGACTTAATTTAGTACTTACACAATAGGCCAAGCCTATCACGCGTAAGAAATTGTACGAATTGCTTGGCTTGTTGCATTATTGTTAAACGTCCCATTCAAGAATCTTTCATCTATATGGAGACGTCACCGTGTACAAGTGTAGGGCGACAAATTTTCCCTATGCTCGGCTCTTTTGACTGTAGAGCAGGGAGGGTTATTTAACGCGCCGACACCTGCTCAGAACATTCTGCAACCTCATTTTAATTGCACGGATCGAAGGTTTTTTGTCGGGGACGGGGCGGGGGGAGGGGGTTCGTCGAACTTGTGTTAAGAAAAAATAACCAACTATGTTAAAATAAGCATCTTAGCATCATTTACTAATGACTAGTACTGTATATCATAAATTGCCAATTTCAGGGGGTCCGGAACCACTTTGATCCCTTGGATCCGCTGATGATCTAGAAAATAATATCGCCTCTAAGTACATGTATAATCAAAACATCTCTGAACGGTTTATTTTCGCGATCCACAGGAATAACACCCTTTTCGCCTTTTCCATCACTTGCAATTAAAATAGGTTGCAGTTTCTAATTAAATCGGAATTGAAAATTAACCGCAAAAGTAATTAGGTCGTTCTAAATCATGTATAAATCCAGTGTCAGTGACATGGTTATATAAATACTCCCGATCTATGTAAATTATGCATGGCATAAATTAAGTCTTACTCTTATAATTAAGAGAAGGCTAATGATAAGTTATGGATTTACAACTGAAATGAGTACAGAATTTAAAGAAAATCTAAATGTATTCATATAAATTCTTACCTTTTTCCCCTAGCAGAAAATCTAAAGTTTACTCCTATCCCATTACAGTATATTTAATCCGTAAAATATGCACACTTTTTGTCCGCTCTACTTTTAACTATAGAGTTATCCATACACCGTGTACACTTGCATTGCTATTCACAGTTAGGTCTGAATATGGCCTCTGACGTGACCCCTTTACTGTCACACCACAGACAGTACAGCTTCCGGCGCTCTATATCTTCGGCGTAACGTTGCTTAGCGGACACCGTTGTCGGTCGGCAGTATAAAACTGTTAAAACAAAGACAAAATCCAGTCAGTGCAGTGTGATGATGAGGCGACATTGCTGATAAACTAAACCAGAGAGAGAGAGAGAGAGAGAGAGAGAGAGAGAGAGATTATTACAATGCACAATACGCTGATGACTAAATGACATCATAAATCATGTCACACATATAAAAATGAAAGCGAGATAATTCTACAAAACGATAATGGAAAGTGAGTAGGAAAAAGTCAAGGCCCAATTCTGGATTCTGGTTATTTAGACATAAATCTATTAAAGAAATGCATGGCTAGGCCTAACCCCTTCTCCCTCATTTCGGAACTTAGTCTTATGTTAGATAAACCTTAGCATTATGAGTCAAACAGACACATGACATGGCGTTTAAGCAGGGTTTTTAATTTGGCTGATGTAGGACTTTTCTTCGTCAGAGGCAAATTTTTACGTTTACTGACCGTTGGTCTTCATAACCGAGTGTTTAAAATCTGGATCAACGGCACGGCTCTTGATGTCGACCTTTTTTGTTGCATTAGCGCTTTACTTCACTTTCGAAATTATTACAGTATGGAACTGATGCAAACGTTCAATTTTGATCTATGCTTAGGAATTTGAATAACGTTTTCGTATTACACTAAGCAGATCTGTAGAGACGGCGGGGAAGGAGGGGGGGGGGGGGGGGGGGGGGGGGGGCTCACCCCTTTCCCAAGCTTAAAATGTATATATACTATAATGATTTATGAAAAAAAGTAACTATAAGCATCCGCAGATCTAGAGGGGGTCAAGGGGGTACGGACCCCCGGCCCCTGCAATTGGCAAATATATATACCACCATTGGTCAATTATACTTTGATCATCATTTTAACAGGGTTAGGTTTTTGGTTGGGACCACCCTTGAAAAGGTTGAACCACCCCCTCCCCCCTGAAAAAATTCTTGATCCGCGCATGATCATGCATTTTCCATGTAACAAGACCGAATTCCATGGGAAAATCCTGGATCCGCGCATGAAACGATGTATGTTTACTGTTTTCAAATAATAACCTTGTATGACATAATTTCCCTGCAATGTTCTACATGTACAATAAATTTAATTAGACTATTCATAAATGCAAAGAAAGGGCTTACAATACCATCAGGGAATTTTGAAATGCTTAAAAATTATTTTTAAACTCAAGAATTTTAACGTGTTCTGTACTTGCACTGAGATTTGCAATCCGTCCCGTCAAAGCGGAGATTGTTGCACGTTTGCTTAGAGTGCGAAAAACACCAAAGAATTATTACAATAAATTGCTCTTAAGACATTTATGGTTATCTCATCGTAGTTTGTCTGCTCGCGGACAGAGTGCCCGCGGCGGAACTACAAAGGCGTCGTTTGTTTCACTCAAGAAAAAAACTGAAGGCTTGCTGTTTTGTCTGATTGTCGGTTTGTTCGTTACACTGTTGTTTAACGTCCCACTCAAGAATCTCTCACTTGTATGAAGACGTCACCGTGTGACGGTGAAGGGCGACAAGTGTTGCCTCTGCTCAGCACGTATGCCCGTAGAGCAGGGAAGGTTTTTTTTTTAAAATGCCATCACCAACTGTGACGCGAGTCTCCGTTTTTTACTGTCTCATCCGAAAGACAGGACAGACAACCGCAGCGTGCGGCCCGGATTTGAACCAAGAACCTGACGATCTGGGTCCAGTTGTTCAAGAGTTGGTTAAATTCTACCACGGTTTAAAAACGTCTCTGCAGAAATATAGTAACAAAGCCACAGAGCTTGGTGAAATAGCTGAAATTTAATAGATTGTCTGTCAATCAGTTCATTTTAATCTAAAGAACTTGCTTATTTAGCAACATGGTTTAACTCCCGGTTTCATTTTAAACCTTGGTGATATTTAACCGAGGGTTGAAATTTAACCAGCTGATGAACGACTTGGCCTAGAAGACGAACACACTAACCGCTAGACCAGGGCCGCCCATTTTCTACCGTAGCACCATGGAGTAAGCAACAGAACCATTATTGAAGTTTCTTTAAAATTTCGGCGAATCTTCGCGTAAAATAATAATAATGGCAAATTGCGATTTGCAAAACTGGGTGCAATAAAAGTGAACGGTCTGAACTGCATAAAAATACAAACAAGATAAAACTGCGAAGAAGTAACGGACGCAGCGTACCTTGTAGACCAAAAGGAATAGCTTGTTAAATACGTTTATACATGCATTTCACAAAACATCAGAAGGATAAATGAGGTCTATTAAATGTTCAGATTGAATTTACATCTCTTTTAAATTGCTGTAATGTACAAGGGTGAACTTGGAGACAAATGTGCCAAGCTCAAGTTCCGCAGATAACAAAACAAAAGACATTCAGTCGGTTACGTGACCAATAAATGCAACAGCGGAAAATTACGTAAGAGTTTTAAAGGTATCGAGAAAAAAATGTATGCAACGGCCATAAACCACATCCGACCTTAAATGTACGGGATTTAACATTGTTTAGAAATCGTTCACTTTGGTTGTTTTGTCAGTAAAGGTTCTACTTAAGAATCATGAATTCTGCTGATATATGGAAACGTCACCGTATGCCGGTGAAGGGCGGCCAATTTGGCCTATGCTAGGCACCTATGACCATTGAGCCCTTGTGACACGGGACCTCTGTTTTTACTGTCTCGTCCGAAAGAAAGGGGCAGACAACTGCAGCGCGGCGCAGATTCGAACCCAGGATCAGAAGGCGAATCGCTAACCACTGCATGTCATATCGGTCCTTATGTATTTCACTGATATTATCAGTTACAAGCATAATATGGTTTTTGAGGGGTAGGATACGGGGAAATATATGGTCAGTAAAAATTACGTACTGCGTATCTGACGAGGCGCAGCCGAGCCGGATACGTAATTTTTACTAACCACAATTAACGGTTTTATCCAACTAAGGACTTTTCATGTGTGGTAAGTGCCAAGACGTATGTATAATCATTGGTGCGTTCAATGCCGTAGCTGCTACGAGCTAATGTGCATAGCTGACGGCATTCAACAAAGGGCTACGTCATAGTACGGCCATACTGCAATGTATTAAAAGACGTGTACGGAAAAAATACATAGTCGGTACGTGGTCTCTTTCAGTAGTTTTCATTGGACAATTCTGTCTGAAGTGGGTTAAGTTCGTATTATATTACTTACCGAATGTATAATTGGACTTGTTTTGAGGTACAGAACGTTGCTAAATATCTGTTTGTATATTATCTTAACATACACTGTAGGTATTGTTTATGTACTCGAATATCAGATATCCATTTAAACATATCTGGTTTCAGTTTATCTCAGAAAAATACAAAGCTCCATGCTAAAGAACCGTGCGGCTTTGGTTGGTGGCTTATATTGGTCCCATTCAAGAACCCTCTTACATGGAGACGTCACCGTGTGCCGACGAAGGGCGACAAATTTGCCTTCTGCATCATCAGTGTGTATAATGACACACAGTGTGAAGCAGAGAAAACTGTTACTGAGCGATGGAGTACATGCCTCAAAGCCGGAAGTGAGGTCAGCGCTCTGGTTCCGGTTGCGACATGACTGTCCTTTTGACAAAATCAAGGTCTCGTGTTACAATTAGTACTCATTGATCATAAGTGCCGAACATGAGCAAGTAACGATCTACATTTATTGATACTATTCGATGTTGTCTCAATTATGGGGAAATATCTTTCCTCAAGTAAAACGGAAAAAGCTAAAACCGCACTTCCGGCCGGAGTTTCATACTTTCCCGGACAGTGATACAACACAATTAAATGAACACGTAAGTTCTACGTCGACAACCAGGGCGTACAACGGCCGGGGATTATCCGTTATATTTTCCATGAACGGAATCTTAATTTCCGGGGTTTCCTGTATCGATAATAAAGGATTAATCCCCAGCTTTCATGATGAGTTGTTCTTTTTTTTTTTTTGCAAAATAGGATAGATCTACATCATGGTTGTTACTTGTCAATGCTTGAATATACCACTGTGAAGGGGGTCGCAGTGTTCTAGAGCTAAGCGTGTTCGACTTCTGATCGAAGGGTCAGCGGTTCGAGCCCAAGCCGCGCTGCGATTGGCTGCCCTTGTCTTTCGCATGAAACCCGAGGCCCAGTGTCAAAGTATCTAGGTTTTGGCACGTTATAAAGGTCCCTCTATGCTCTACTGCCATAAGTGACTATCGAGCATGGGCAAAGTTTCTTGCTCCTCACCGGCACACGATGACGTCTCCATGTAAATGGAGGTTTCTTGAGTGGAACGTTAACAACAATTTAACCAGTTTAGTTCATTACAAAGACTACATTCCCATGCGGTATTAAAAGCTGAAGATTTTCATTATGGTAATGAATGCATTTCATAGAAATATTCTGACACAATAAATGATCGTTATCATCGGGGCGTTTTATTGTAGTAGTTTGTTCTAGTTATTACATTCCCTGTATAAAATGACGTTGATGGCGCATTTCGCGTCAAGTTGCCACTCACAGCAGCGCTTTGTGACAGATGGCTGTAAGAAAAAAATAAAACACGTAAAAATGACGGATGGATGTGATCAGGAACTAAGGTTGACAACTTGTGCAGCGTTAGACAGCTACCATTAGATTTTGAGGGAGTGCAGGAAAGTGCTATGTGCCTGGCGTTATAATTTACTTGTCTTGATGCCTTGCACATTACATTCTTGCTAGAACGATAATCTAAATGACAAATAAGTAATGCCCTTACATGCGCAGGTCCAGGATTTCCTTCCAGGGGAGGGGGGGTCGATGTTTTGCAGGGGGCCTGTCATGCTCAAAACATTGAAATATTTTATTTCGATTTTTAATTTACTTGTCGTGGTCTCAGGAAACCTGTAGCATGTCGATTATAACGC